>RXPK01000157.1:1358048-1492453 GCA_004143645.1 Protaetia brevitarsis
ACGTACACGACAAGATTGTGGCAATTTTTGACATAAAACTATTTTATATCTATTTTTTCGATATTTTTGTTTCTAAATAAGTGGTCTAATTCAAATACACTAAAGCTAAGCTAAAAATGAGATACCTGCACTCGTCAGAGGGCGTTATTCGAGTACAGCGCCATCAATTTTTTAACGGATAGTCAGTTTATATCATGAGTACACGGCCATTTGAGCATTTTGAGCTGCTGACGTGGTTTGTGCACCTATTAGATGTACCTAATTTCGGAGCGATGGATGAGTTTGTTGTAATCAAAGTGCAACAGTGGAATCTGGAAAAACTACTGGATGTGTTTAAAGGTAGGACAAGTTGAAAGTTTAATATTATAGCATGGCATAAGTAGGCACATATATATATATATATATATATATTATTATGATTCTCCAGGGGTATATGTTTTAACAAGCAAAAGGTAAATAAATAAATAGCTTTTAAATTATATCTACCTTTTCTTTGCAGATACCTTCCTACAATGATAAACACAATGCAAACTCAATCCACTAGATGGCTATGAAATCCCGTATACGTCCAAGATATCTAAGATTTACCACTCCAGAACATACATACTAACAATCCCCAACCTTGCTAACCAATGAGGAGACTACCTTTATTATATTCTACAGTTACGAACCCGCTGTGCTGACGGCTGTACGCCTCGGCTCTCCTGAATCACCAACTTGTTTATTACTATGCCCTTACTTTGTTAAATACTGAATTTATAATTTAACTCTTAATAATTCAATGTATCGAATGAACTTCCATTAATAAAACAGTGTAATCATTAATCAGTTATATAATTTATTGTTAAGTTTATATCAAAGACATATAAATAGCATGAGAACTCTTACTCCCAAGGTGAGTACAGTTATTGAAAATATTCAAACAAGTATTATTAATTATCCAGTATAATTAAGACCTTTTATTCAAATATGAACTTTTAAAATCTCCGCGCTATCATAAGAGAATTGAATACCACCAACCACGTGTGCCAACCTATAACAGTTTTATATTCTAAATCACATACGATGCGATGATAACCTCAAAAAACCGTAGACGTTATAATTTCATTTATACGAAAATTTAACAATGTTTGACAAATACCTCGTCTACCGGTTTACACGGACATCAGAATACCTCCAACTGTGATTTCCTTGTAGTGACAATCCAGATTCGCTCGTATATACAGCTAAAAGGGCCAGCCAGGAGGGATAACATCGGTAGCAGAAAATTCAGGAAACAGACCTCCTTCGTTACATTCAGGATGTAACACATGCACACTCCACGGAGAAGAAACACCCAGGTTAGTAAATACAGCAAAATTTCTTATAATGTCGAACAATCCTCACGTTTCTTCTGTATATTTCCAGAATAGAATGATTACAAGAATTTGAATAGAAGATCCCTTCAATACCAGACGTAAGACAGGAAAAACCACTTAACTCATTACACTTGATAAAAAATAAAAATATCTCTCTACCAGCTTTTTTATCAACAACCCCGTCACCAAGGATTTTCATCATTTTTTTTACAACGAATTACATTAAGTCACTCCCCATTCAATCAAAATAGATACCACGCTACCAGACTATCAGACGATAAATTATATTCAACTTCCATGACAACTAGTGTGAATTAATCCAAATTATACTGGACTTACAAACAGGTTGTGTACATAAAATAATAACTGCATTTCAATATGGTTGGTGGTTTCCCTCTTATGAAAACACAGCAATATATATATATATATATATATATATATATATATATATATATATATATATATATATCGGCAATATATGTAACGGCATTCTACACAGACATGGCGGGGTTCAGTATTCGTAACAGTTTCCAAGCGGTTTTGGAACTGTTGATTCGTCTCAAAAACGTTAACACTATATTAGCAACATATTACGGAACGGCAGTCACTTTGTGTAGTGGAAACGCTTACTAATATGTATCGTATTCTTACTCAGAATGCCGCCATTGTCTCCCATTAACAACTCTGTCAACTGTGGCAATTTTTGACATAAAACTACCTATTTTTTCGATATTTTTGTTTCTAAATAAGTGGTCTAATTCAAATACACCAATAGCGAATTAGAATAGTAAAATAAAAGCTAACAATGAGATACCTGCACTCGTCAGACAAATTGAAAGTTTAATATTATAGCATGGCATAAGTAGGCACATATATATATATCGGCAATATATGTAACGGCATTCTACAGAGACATGGCGGTATACGTAACAGTTCCCAAGAGGTTTGGGAACTGTTGACAATTCGAATCAAAAGCGTTAACACTACATTAGTAACATATTACGGAACGGTCATCACCGTGTAGTGGAAACGCTTACTGATATGTATCGTATTCCTACTCAGAATGCCGGCATTGTCTCCCATTAACAAATTTATATTTCTTGAAATATATTTTATATTATATTGTAGAAGTAATTCCAATAAATACCTAAACGTGCCACTAGGTGTCATTTAAACCCAGTTTTAGATAGTGGCCAATAAAAATTCTATATTCAAATTTCAAAGAAATTGCACAAGTTATTTCAACGCCAAACCAAAATTTGCCTGTATAGAGGAAAACCAGCCGCCGTAATTTGATTTATGTATCATCTTGTTGCTTTGTTGATTAGAGGTTACTATTTTTAACCGTTTTTTTTTGTTTGCAGTAGAATGGATATACCCAAATCATTTATAGGTATACTGTGTGATTGTACACTGAGAGAAATGAAATGGTTATTTCAACATTTTTCGTAGTGTCACGAATTTGAGCATTGATTTAACCATGTTGCATTTAAGTGAATCATATGCACCTATTTGAAACAAACATATTTATATTGTTGCACATTTAGAGTTAATTTAACAAGATTATAGTGTTCAGGCGTAACCAATATTTTATCTTGTTGGTTTAATCCCACAAATTGTCGATTTGACATTTGAAAAAGGTGTTCTTTAAATATTTACTATCGGTGTTAATTCAATGAAATGTAATATTTATACTATTACCTATAGGTGATCGCACATGCGTATAGTCAGTCAGTATCCAACCTCCGTAGCAATAAGATCTATGTTTGTAAGTTTCTGTAACATTAATATTGAATAATAAAGATAATCAAAACCCATCGCGCAGCATATACATATAACATGGCGCAGTCAGAATAAAAACAAACAAAATACAAAAAAAATCAGTGAAAGGAAGAAAGAGTGCAACAAATTATAAAAAAAAATGTATCAGAAAGGAACAAAACAAAATGGAGAATATACCAACCCGAGAAGATGAAAATGGAGGGCGACCTAGCAAAAAAATAGAGGCAATTAAAAGAAGATTGGGAATTATATTCTACCGCGAGTGGTTGCAGTGGGAAAACAGCCGAAATACAAGCAGCGACGCTGGTACATTATATAGGAAAGGAAGTTCGAGAAATTTTAAATTAATATTGAAATTACGCTGGAAACACACATCGATCGACAGCCGGATGCAGGAGCAAGACAGAAGACACGTTTCACCCAAGGGCCGCACAAGGATGGAAGATCATTGGAAGGAGGTGTGCGGCAACTTCAGATAAGATCGTTTGTAACGGATTCGAACAATTCTAGAACAGGTCGGTGTACACGTTGTAATTTTACGCATGTGCAAAACAGTTGTCCAGTTTATGGTAAAATATGTGATAAATGTAATCGTAAAAATCATTTTGCCCCTAATTGTTTAAGTAAATCGACTAATATGATAAAAATTCCGTTGAAAATAATGATTATTTGGTGGGTAGTATTACGAAATCGGTAAATGCTGATAACGAATTTTGGTTAAATGTTGTTATTAATGATTTATTATGAAACGTCAAATTGTGCTTTCCTTTCAAATGTATGAATAAAACTTTTATAATTGTTTAGTTATGTTATTAAGCTAATATAAGTTTAGTATATAATGCCGTAAATGTTATTCTTCTATTACCTACTATTTCTTCCTAATTAGGCAATATATAGCTAAGCGTTGCTATCAATGGACTAACTGCTGAATGTGCGGGCGGATTTTTAATTTCATCGATAGATCCATCGATTACAGTATATCTCTGTTTAATACAGTAATGATACAGTAATCGATGGATCCATCGATGAAATTAAAAACTCGCCCGATCAGTAACGTGATTTTAAGCAAAATCGAAAATGGTTCCACTAACAAGAAAATCTTTTTCGTATAACCACCTAAAGGTGTTGAATACATGCAAATAGTCATTCGATGAATACTACAGGTAGGTAAATGAAACAATAGGTAAAGTCAGGTAAGTGTGTAACGGGATGTGTAGTTGTTTATATTTTATTTTAAAATGAAATACGGACGTCCTCTTGTTATAATACTTAATGTACTAAACTTCATACTAGTTTTACAAACAAAAGTTCGCATCTCCTAACGTGTAATAACTTGAATATCTTGTGAATATATCATACCTTACTAAACAGGCATCAGTTTAGTATTACACTCTTGGCCGAATTAAAGAATAATGCTATTAATATATAAAATGCGGAACGATTACACACTTGCCCCATTTTGCTGGGTAAGTGTGTAGTATTGACAGTGTTTAAAATTTCTTTTTTTTCTAGTAAACCGTTGATAATTATAAAAGGTGTATCTATTGAAGACTTTCAACTGAGAATATATTACGTACTTCTATGTGTAAAATTTATCAAAATGTCTTATTATATGAACAGTGTTACATTTTCTTCGCACTATGCAATTTTTACTACACACTTACCTGACTTTACCTTATAAGTTTTGAATCAACATTTTATAGTGCTAAACCAATATTATAAAATTATAGAGACAATTATTACTTCGTGTGTCTACAACAAGTAACTGTGTTGGGATAATGTTGTTGTATTATTCAATTAGCAGGTAGAAATTGTTAATGGAAAATTAAGTAGATGTTCAAAGAATCACGCGTAGTGTGTTTCTTATAGCATTTATTATTATTCAGTTAACTAACGCAATTTAACATTTTTTTACGTATTGCATTAACACTGAGATATCATTGCTCATATTGAAAAAGAAAAAAGTGTTCAATACACCATTTTATTAGTTAATACAACACTTTTTTTCTCTCGGTGTAAGCGAGCGGGATCATAGGAAGTTCGTACGCTATGCACAAGCAATGTAAAAGTGGAGATAAAAATAATATATGTTTAATTATTTATTGTGTGTTATACTTCTTGCAAAATTATAAGCTAAATTACGAAACCAATTGTTATTTCACTAGTTAAATAGTACGTATCACTTTAGTATCCAAGATAACGTTGCCAAAAATAAATAGATTGTCGTTCCACACAATGAATGAAAGATGTTTTATTTAATTCAAACTATTAGAATGCTTAAGTTTAGAATATAGAATGTGATATGAATAAATTAGGTTTCTAAATTTAAGAAATCAAATATTTAACTCAACTTCAACTCTTTTCTGCAAAAGAAACAAATCAGTTTTCTCAATTTACAAAACGAATTAACTTCATCCTCTAATCTAAACATCCATAGATATTAACTATGCGATAGCAGTCAAAATGCTCGATATTCCGATTAAAGTTAAGCATCTGAGTTTTCTCACACCAAAACATTAAAAGGATTGTGTTGGGTTAATACTGTTGTAATTGTAATTTGTCTTAATTGAAAACGATATAAATTTAATGTAATTTAACAATAAGTAAATATTTCTACTTGTGGCTGTATCTTGTTGGGTGTGTAACTTATAGTGGGTGGTGGTTCAAATTTTACTATCAATTCTTCTTAAGAATAACTAAGAGTATAATTTCTACGCTATTTCCAATTGCTTATGATAGAGAACACATTCGTGTTATCTAACCTTAACTCATTTCTGTTTTAGATAACGAAGTAAATGAAGAAGGCTTCAAGAATTTAACTTCAGATGACATTAAGGAGCTTCTCCTGTATTGGGTGTTCGAAAAATAGCCGAGCCCAAGTTCAAGGAATACTTTTCAATTGTACAGGTATCTTCTGAACTCTATATGTAAACACAATTAGGTCACCAAATCAGAGTCACGTCATATGCGCCTGCGCATCATACCACGAGTTATTGCTGATTTGAAACTTATTTCCTGGTGACACATGTATTATATTCGATTAGATACCTAAATGGTGTGTTGTTGAAGTTTTTTGTATTTTTTACGCATGTATAAAAAATGTGCCATAAACATATGGTTTATCACACTGTTATATTTTAATATTATATTATTTATTTGTATATAAATAAAATTTTGCATTTAAATGTGTTATTATTGATACAACACCTGGTATTCCTTACTAGAAAATTGTAGTGTTATCTGAAACAATAATGTATGATTTTACCTTGAAAGCGTATGGTAGTTATACACACACTTGTAGCAATCACTAGAGTAATATTGTTGTATTCTTTTCACACAGAACTGTAGTAAATAGTAAGAAAATTTTATATTAAATTTGGTTCCTAATAAGGTGATTTTTCATATAATATATGTAAACAAAATTTATACACTATTGTGTCAACGTTTGGAATAAATTTTTCAGTAATTTTTACAACAATATTGTATTTAATAGAAATACAATCTGTTAGCTACAATCGTGTCGTAAAAATTTATATAAGCTGTAGCCAGTCGTATTCCCACGACAAATTGTAGTTGACTGTTCTACAATGGTTGGTTTTTTGAGAACAACTTTTTTTTCCATGCATTAACTGCAATTTATGTCTTTTTTTCTTAATGATGCAGAAATCATAAATTATATTTGTTTTCAAAATATTCTTCATATTATCATTCAAAAAGCATTTTAAATCGTTTCACCTTTAACATCTTGTTTTGTTCTTCTAACGAAAAGATTTAGCGATTGGCAAAACCAAAATACACAATAGAAATGACATTTGAAACCTAATTTGTTCCACAAAATATCAAGGAGTATTCCTGTCAGAAATAGACACACGTGCACGCAGAAAAAGACTGTTCAATAAAATAATAATTAACCCAACTAAGCGGCATGTCAGTATATGCGCAGCAAATATCTGTTTCCTTCAAACAATTTGTCAATTTTAGACAATTGTTTTAACAAACTAGATTATACTGATTTAAATATAGTAAGCAATTAAATTAAAGATGCTGGCATTGTGGTCGAACAATCTTTTGTTATATTTTCAACTTGCATTACCAAATCAAAGAAATATTTATTCGGTATTTGAAATAAATTATTCAGTTGAAGGCGGTATGCTTATTTGAATAAAATTAGCTGTAGTTATATTTGAAGGGAAGCTTTACATTTTGTGACAACCTGGTACCATTTAACTAATGTTTGCCTGCATTAAATAATTTTCCAGAATTTCATTATATAACCAAATAAACAAATGCGCTAAATTAAATATATAAGTTATTTGAAATAAATACCTATACACAGAGATTCAAAATGATTGTCAATTCCGCTCCTATAGATAGTAACAGGGTGTAGGCATATGCCGCGTGTTTGTAATGAAGGTTTGAACTAAGTCAGTGTTGGAACATAAGAAAGTAAACGGATCTGTCATAAATAAGGAAAACGTAACCTATATTTGAACTCGCATTATATAACGACTATGGATTGGTGTTTCTGCTTTAAAAATGAAATCATTAATTTAACTTTACTAAATTATGATTTTACAATTCAGTACTAACTGGTGTTTAACTAATTTATTTATTACTTTAAATTATAACATACAATTAGTATAATTATTAAGTGACAAAACTGCATCTCTCAGTTCTTCTATGGTATGCATGCGGTTTCTATAGATCCTATTTTTTAGATAGTCGAACATGAAGTAATCTAATGGGGTTAGATCAGGCAATCTTGGTGGCCATTTTTGTGCTCTAACGAACCTGTCAGCAAAAAACTGTTGAAGATATTGGCAGGTTTGTCGAGCAGTATGTGCTGGAGCATTATCGTGCTGAAAATAACCTGCGTCAAGCTCATTTTCTTGTAACTCTGCAATAAACAATTCCAACATCTGTTGGTAACGTTGGGCTGTTACAGTTTCCTCGAAGAAAATTGGCCCTATTATTCATTACCTGGACATAGCTAACCAAACTCCAACTTCTACGGGATGCAATTGCGTTTCTCGAAATTCGTGTGGATTTTCTGCAGACCAGATACAATAGTTTTGTAAATTGATATAGTCTGTTAGATAAAACCAGGCTTCATCCGAGAAAAATGATTTGTTTAGCAAGTCATCGTCCCTTAAATTGTTATTAAACCAATGACAATATTCCAATCGCCTATCGTGATCTAATGGTAATAATTCCTGTACCGTAGAAACTTTATAGGGATGAAAATGTAACTTTCTTTTGACAGCTCATTGCGCTGAAGTGTATGATAAGAGTATAAAATTATAAAATGTAATAAACTATTTCACCTAATGTTTAATATTGATTTTTTACCTGTTTGTTGAGCTATTACCACAGATAAATTCCCTTATTTTCTTACAGTATTCAGAAATACTATTATTGGTGATATTAGATGTAAATATAAACGATTTGAAAAAAAATTGTAAGATAAATAAGCGAAAGATACTACAACACGCACGCCAATGTCGCTAAATGTCAAGAAAATTCATTTAATGTATGAAATTTGTATGTAGCTAACTTCGCTCATTAAATTGGTAATAAGTACAGATAATTTTTTCCGGAAAACAGTTTTTTTCTTACGACAATCATTTTGAATCACATGGTATAATGTATTTTGCAGCTTCGACAAATCCCTTCCCCTTGTACAACGCTGTCGTTTTCTCCCTGACAATTGCCTACATTGCAACATGCAGCACATGTAATTTTATGAAAACCAGCTTCTATGCTGCCACGTTACGTAATCCCATATAGCTACATATTTAAGATTACATCTCTGCATCGAGCCGCTAACGTCAGATAAAAATAATGTTATGAGGGCCATATGAAAAACGTGATTAAAATGTTTCTGCGTTACCTATAACGTTAACAGACAAGGATCGAGGTTCGGCTTTAATTTATTTCTACTCTTACTTTAGTCGTATAACACACCCACGAGCTGAATTTATGTCCTAATATGGAGAAGCTTACATTCACCATATTTTAGGTTAGAGGTTTAATATGTCTACCGAAATGTAATTTACATTCGAACAATAATAATGAAAATTTCTTATATTTTTTTCCGTACTACGCTAAAGAATAAAGTTTAAAATAAGTAAATGATTTATATATTTTACCAATTTTGACATTCGAATGATTTGACATTTGTTTCGCCTTGATATTTCTCGCAAGTTTCATGGCACGCTATCAATTATGAATTATGCATAACTTTCCTCTGTAATATGCACTTGTCAGAGTATAACATTTTTTTTTTTAGGTATTACGTAATAAATTACAAATGTTCACATGATACGTTTTGTTTAGATTCTATTTAAAACGATGATTTATCTATTAACGAAATAAAAATAAATATTATATTCATAAACTATCACCTTTTTGTAAATTAATTTAAATGAATTAAAGGTCTTATTCTCGATAAACAGGAAAATAAGATGATTGAAATTTACCTAATGATGAATGCATTAAGAGGATTTGCCGCAAAGTATACAAAGAGACCTTAATTTCCTATTCGTTTTGTTAGATCTCTCCTTGCATGAAACCGGCACAAAAGACTCTCGAGATAAAGAGCATAACACAAGAAAGGTAGAAGTGAGGGAATATAAAGACCGGCTAAAGTAAAGTCGATATTACAATTTACTTCATATCGATTTAGTTATGTACTTAGAAAGCCCAACTAGAAATCCTCACGGCTGCTAAAGGAAAAAATCAATTGCGATGTAATTTCACCGTCATGTTTATTAGTAGTATCGGAAAGCGATTATGCACAGGCGGGACAATAAATTCAAGCGTGTTGAGCTCGGCAGAGGTGAAAGAGACGCCATTTTCTCCGTCGTAAGACAGAGAAATACACCTGTCTCGCATTTGAACGCGCCAGGTATACGGGCCCTATTAATGCGAATACTTTGCGAGAACAATTCGATAAATCTATAAAATTATAATGGGGCGCATCACCCCGCTGCAAGCGCCGGGCGTTTCGCCTCAAACAGGGGCGAACGTCACAGGTGCAAGGCACGACATTCAGGCCCCCCGATAGCAACCAGTTCGCTAAGGTAATATCACTGCTACGGAAAGTAAGTACGGTGAAGGTGTTCTTACCGTCAAATATCTGCTCGGCGAGGCAGTGCCCCAACAGAAATACACTAAGCACCTTAAAAACTAACATTGTCTGACCGTGGGCGTCCAAAAACCCGTGTTAATATCACTAAAATTAAACCACACTACCGATCTGTCTCGTTCGTATGTCCTTTTTGGCGTGTTTCGGTCCTTACAAAACGCACCGCTTATTCATAACGAATACTTAACGAGTAAATGTCCTGCTTTGGACGGCTAAATTTTTTACATTGACTCTCTCGGTCTGGAATCGGGTCCGGGAGTTCGGCAAACGTACGTCCAGACGGCGCTGTCGACACCTGAGGTGGGAATTTCGAAAGCGACGGACTGATATCGACCGATCAATGATGCTCTTTGTTTACGCGTAGTTTATCTACGATGCGGTAACGATTGTGTAATCGGTCATGTTTTTCTGGTTGCCCGATTAGAAGGACAAATACTATTAATCAAATAATTATAGTATGTGATTTGTGACACAAAGCTGAACCGCGCGCTGTGTTGCATAAACGGACCATATGGTGCACAAAAATTTCATGAATGTAAACTAGTACGGCTTTATTTATCTTAATGAAAAGTACTCGAAGAGTGAAGAGTTTATAGTTTGTATATTTTAATGAGTTTATACGAACATAATGCGTTACATTCAGTGTTAATTCCATTAAGCCTTTTGAATATAGGTTGTGTTACCGTTTTTTTTTATTTGTCGTCTAAGTTAATTAATCTGTGTTTACAAATAATAAATTAAAACTCCTTAAAATACACACATAAAACAAATATATATACCTAGGTAGTGTCATCTTGTTTTTCATCCGTGTAAAATGAATAGTTATAAGTAGGATATTTTGCAATAGCAAAAAATATTTTTTAATTAAGAATGTAAAACCACAATTAAATCATTATAACAACTGAGTAAACAAATAAATTATGTACTATTTTGAAGAAATTGAAGTACATATCTAGTAAAAAGTTGAAATTAAAAAGCAGGTTTTCTGTATGCTAAATATTTATTAAGAATTAAGAAATTATTATTATTAATTATTTTAATACCTGTTTTCACAAGTTTTATTTTTTTGATTGATTCATATATTTTTTTACATTTCGTTACTTATTATTTAGCATTCTCCTAATTAACTAGATAGAATTAAATATTGGTTATCTTTTTGTTGAGATTCATGATCATAAAAACACTAAAAAAAACGTTCTGTTTAATAATAAACACTAAAAAACGTTTTTTTTAATAATCCCTGTTTTTCTGTTTTAAACCCTATTTTAATATCTCTGATTGATGTCGTAAATATTGGCAGAAAGATATAATTTTCAATTGGTAATAAAAGTAATATTTTATTAAATAACATAGAATAAAAATGATTGTAAAACTTATATATTAAAACGGTATGTACAGGGTGTTTCGCAGGGATGAGAGAATGTCTCTATAACTTCTAAACAGTAACAGATATGATTTTTTTATAAATTTGTGCGAGATTTTATGATTTCTCTATAACGTAAATTATTGGCATTTGTTTATGGTGGTTCCTAATCTCGCTATATACAGCCCTTAAATTTTGTTTTCTTAATACAATACCCGGTTATTATTCCATTTTGGAAATATCAGTAAATTCTGAACAAGTCTGTAATGTCTGTTAGCTCATATTTTGTATTTACCGCCAATAATAACTTAGGTTAGGAACGGCTCGAACTCTTAACTGTCAGTTGATGTACGGTATACGTGTGATATACGTTTGTATAATTATTGTACGATTGCGTGTTCTAAGTGTTAATCATTAAAGATTACTAAGTAATAACCTAAAGTGTTTCCAATTGAACAATCAATAACAACCAAGTAGAACAGTACAAAGTCAGGTAAAACATGCTACATACTCTTCCAACTCTTCTAGAATTCCGGACTGGAACCGTGTTTCGTCTACATTCGCAAGGTCAGCTTCAGGGCTGCTGTTATTGACGTATTTACAATTTTAGTAGTTGACGATTTCATAGTAACAATAAATTATTGTTATTATGGATACATAGTGACTGCAACATCAATAAAGAGTATTGTATTTTTTTGGTGTAGTAACGTGCTTGTTAAATAAAAATTCTTACAGGTGTGTACTAAGGCTGGCGGAGTAAAGTCTTTGTTTGTAATGACTGGTCTTTTATCTGTTGCAACACTCGAACTTGCCAGATAGTCCAGCAAATATCGGTGTGATGGTCCGGCCGCTCGTGAGCAAGGGCGTGGGTTCTTGATTTGTTTTGCTTTTTTCTAAAAAGGGTGCCAGCTGTGGCCAATAGCGAGGAAGCCAGGGTTCAGCAAACAACAAGAATTTTATTCAAAATAAAGTTTAATAATATAATGTTTAAAATATATAAATGTAAAAATATTCAAAATAGTTTGAAAAGCAACGAAATGGATTTCAAATAATTATAAAAGTGAAAATTACAATCTGACAATCATATGCAATGAGTTGACGTGCATCAGCAATAGTAAACAGAGTAAGATTAAATTTAAAATACAAAAATAAAGAAAGATAAGTATTGGCTCTATATTATTGTAAGGAAAATACTAATGCTCGTTATTCTTTCAGATTTCACACGGCAACGCGACAACAGCTGCTATCCCCCTGCCAAAGTGTATAACTATCTAAGGCGTTTAAATTATAATAAAATACAAATAATATAGGTACCAATTGGCACGTCACGTTGTTATGAGTTAAATTAAATAATAATGAAGATGTACCATAAAAGTACATTTCTCACAGGAAAAATCGGAACACCAGCAATAGTGAATTTTAAAATTTCTTGGGTGTAAATGCAGCTTTCAGAGGATATATGCACTTATCAAAGCCATAAATCACTTTTTTGTGTGTATTATTGCGATCAAACGTAAAGACTAAAAATTTAAACAGAAATATATATAGAGAAAAAGGTTTTATATTAAATAAACACATTGGAAATTCCGTGGCGGTGTTTCCTTAGAAATAAGGAATACGGAAATATTAATGCAAAAAGAAATACATAACAAATAAAAGGCCCCTTGAGTAGACGGCACCATTTAGAAATACACATATATGTATTTAACTTGTTTGATATTGTGTAGAGACAATTCTTTTTTTAAGAAAACATATGGCGATGGAATTTTATAATTGTATTACCTATTACTACGATATTAGTTACTTAGTTTGATTTATGCTCGCGAGTATTGCTTTAGCAATACACAATATGTCAATCCTCCTGAGTTTTTGAAGAATGTGATTTTCACATTGATTAATTACACTATTATTGATGTATTCATTATTGTTGTTGTTTAGTATTCTTAAATATTGTATTACTACAAAATATTTTTCAATGTTTTAAAAATTACCAAAAACAGTTTAAGATTATTTACAACATTTTTACAGCAATTAATTTCGCAAAGAAATTATTTATTTTATTAACCCTCCGTTTATTGTATTTTCAAGAAATATACCTTAACTATCGCCTGTGTAATCCAATGTCGTTCTACTTTATTGAAATATAGCTAACACTTTTGGTCTGTAACACAGCTTCAGGCAGTAGCAACGAAAAAGTATTAAATGTATCAAATTCAAAAATAAATATTTTAGCACTAACTAAGATTGACGAACAATATGCTTTCTTACAATGTTTGTTATCTATTATAAATCCAATAATATTTTAAATAATTGTTAATAAACCTGTGCTACGTAAAGACAGTTTGTAAAGAGACCCAGTGTCGGCCATATGTCAAGAAAATAGATCAACGACGTCAGATTACACAGGCGATAGCTAGGATATATTTCCTGAAAATACGAACGAATACTTTGCGAACTTAATTGCTTTATTTAAGAATTTTATAAATAATCTTAAACCTGGTTTTGGTATTTTTTTATAGATAGAAGAAAACTTTATAGTAATACAATATTTAGGAATATTAAACAACAATAGTAATTAATACATCAATAATAGTGTAGTGAATAAATCTGTGAAAATCATAATATCCCAAAACTGAGGAGGCTGACTGACATATTTGTCTATTGCTAGACTAATACTCGCGAGCATAAATCAAAGTAAGTAACTAATATCAAAGCAGCACTAACAAGTAACATAATATTAAATAATAAAATCCCATCACATGTTTTCTTAAAAAAGAATTATCTCTACATAACATCAAACAAGTTAAATACATATATATTTCTAAATGAAACCGTCTATTCAAGAGTTCTTTTTGTTATTATGTATTCTTTTTTCATTGGTATTTCTAAAGGAAACGCCGGCACCGAAACTCCGATTTGTTTATTCTATACATAAACCTTTTTCTCTTTATATATTTATTTTTCTGTTTAAATCGTTACCTTTGATCGCAGTAATATACATAATTAAGTGATTTATGGCTATGATAAGTGAATACGTCCTCCGAAAGTTGCATTTACAATCAAGAAAATTTAAATTCTGAATTGCTGGTGTCCCGATTTTTCCTGTGAGAAGTGTACATAAATGGTGTCGCTTGATTTACTAACAAAAATTTGCAAATGACTAAATTAAATTTGTAAATAATTAACACTATTAAATTTCTTTTAGGTAGCTAATAAATTCTGATGAGTACTACAAGTATTAAGAACAATAAATATGTACAGCACGGCGTGGCAAAATAACAAACAAAGTCTTAATTACACAAACGAACAACGAAACTGGTACTAACGAGAAATAAGTACATAACGAAGCAAATATAGAAAAATGAGACAAACTAAATGGATGTCCTGCGATTTCTTTCAACGAAGACAATAATATGGAGATATCCTACCTCGGCAGATGTGTGCATGAGTTACCTTCCAGAGACGTCGTGGTTCACCGAGTACTCCTGGTGGATATTCTTCACCTTGTAATTTGTACGGGCTCAACAAATTTCGGAAATGTAAGTCTCGGACCAATCTCCAGGTAGATATCGTGATAAAATTCCATATATTTAATGCTGGACCATTTCCAGGTCTCATTACATTACGAGAAGCAAAAATTAGCAATGTATAATGCAACCAATTCTCCAAAGAAAAAAAAAGAAGAAAAAGCCTAAAAATCGTAATAAGTTATTACCGTGTGCTCTTCGCAAAAAAATGTAACATATTAATATTAACAATTGTAAAATATAGTTTAAAATAATAAAATGTGCAAAAGTAAAAAAGTTCATTATAGTTTGTGATTTCAAGATGTGAATTTACTAGAAAAATATATAACTAAATTGAATTTATTACCTAGATCTTTTAAGCTTCACACAAAACCGTCTACGCTTTGCAACAACTACGCCCGAAAAGAACGAATTTCTATGCGAGCCTCGAATCCTCGCGCAAAAAAATTGTTATTTACAATGATCCAAAGAAACATGAAACAAAACTGCACAATCAAATAATTAAATTATTCTGAATTTATAAACGTTAAGTGACATTAATCAACTTTTAATAGTATAAAATCAGATGTATTTAAAAAATTAAATTACAAGCACATGATAATACTATATACACCGTTGCTCAAATGAAAATAACCGTTACACTGTCTTACACTTTGTTGCTGGTATAAGCAATTAAAACCTCGATGATTGACGATTTCATAGTAACAATAAATTCTTTGACGTATAATCATGTTTAATGAATGTAATTTAGGTAATTGAATAGAATATTTTTTTTTCAAAGAATAAGAGTAATTAATATGACGCAGGCACCTACTAGGAGAATATGTGGCAGAAACTAATTTTTGATTTCAGGGATATAGGATATATCCAAAGGCGTCCCACTTGGCAACATAACATGACTATAACGTTGTCTAAATGTTATCTTGTAACGCGAAATGTTACAAAAATATATACAATGTACCACATACAGTAACATTTCTACGACTGTTTAATGTCCGCCTAAGCGATATTACGAAATAATATTTCCCAGTAATGTTAATACGAAGTCTTCGAGTAACATTACTTTAACATGACGATTAATGTTGAAGTATAGCTCTTCCGTAACATTCCTCATATGTTAAAGAGAAATATTGATACAGTGTGGCAATTAAATGTTTCTATAAATATATCTACACTAATGTTTCTATTAGGATCTTTTATTTACTCCAAAAGTTCTTCCTGCATTATACAAGAAACATGATGTTGAGGTTATATTTAATTAATATAAAACATAATCTCAATCAGTCTTATTGAAATTGAATGTTAATATTATAATTTCATGTTACCCTCGATAGATCGGGCCCCTCTGTTTATACGAACTTATCTTCACTTACTATAATTACAATATTAACATTAAACGTTAATGCCAGAAAAATATAATGGATAAGACATTTTTATAATATAACATTATAAGTTTTTTTTGTAGTTATTTTTGCAGATACATTAAAATAGTCAATCATATATCATATAGTTCTATGTAAAAACTAAATAGTAATACTATGAATAATATTATGAATAGCTATTTAAGTAAACGAAATACATTAATAAATACTTTAAAAAGTAAAATGCTGCTTACAGAAGACAAAAAAGGCATTTATTGATTAAAAAAAAAGTACATTAAATTCCATTTTAATAACCTTCAGTATTGGAAACAGATTATGGGGCACATAAATTAACATGAATAGAATCTAAACAAAAACTCACAACACGTAAGAAAAACGCCCCGAATGCATTTTCTTCCTTTGAGCATTTTGCTGTTTTTCTATCAAATCTTTGTTTTGCATTACGAAACCATTCCATGACAGTTATTTCGTATTCTGTATCTGTGAGTACAATATTTCTTCTAATTCTCTCTGAAATTAAAAAAAAGACACGTCAAAATAGAGATCAGAAAAACTATTTTATTTATATGAAAATTGAGGATAACCTGCATATTTTATATATAACACTGTTTATAATTATTGTAAAATTTCTATTTGATCAAGAATTACTATCAAGTCTCAGACTGACATTACGTGACATTGCTCATCCTTATAGCAAAACAGGTAGGTTTTACTATAACATATATAGGGTTATGATATACATAATACATATCTGTCTTAAAGATCTTCGATGAATTTGAAAGGATCGACATACCTACTTTAGCATTATAAATAAAACTTACCTGATAATGTTGATTCATTATTGACGGGAATTTTTTCTCATCAAAACAATTGCGACGCGCAATCCCAAGATGGTCCTATCCACGTCCTGTCCAGTCACGATTACCGTATATTGTGAAAGAGGGGGTTCACAGGTTCACGCCAACTCGTGTATGCGCGGTACGAAAAAAACTTGTGATGACAAGCGATACTAACTTTTACAAGTGCGCAGTGCGCAACCACAACCCCACTAACATGATTATTATAGGCTACAAAAAATGTTAAAAAATTTCATCGCCATTATTTACTTTATAGAGAAAATTTGTTCCATTAGTTTTGTGTTTTCAAAATTCTAAATTTGCAGAAACATATATACGTACTGCTGTGAACTGATGGTCCAAGCATAAAATTTAAGAGAAATTAAAAATGACATTCATTTAAAACCCCAAAAATAGAACTGGCAAAATCAAAAATAAAAGAATTATTGTTTTTAAAATGATATTTACAATCATTAACTTTATTTTTAAAAAAAAAAAGAAAAAAAAAACATTTGATACAAATTTGCAGGATAAAAACCGTGAATATAGGATTCTGGCATAAAACAAACCTGCATATGACTCTACAATTAAGAAAGGACAATGCAAATCCTTTAGCAAACAAAATGGAAGATTCGTTCTAGAAGGAATTTCATAAAAAAAAAATCATCCACGCGGTCATGAAATCCAAACTAAAATTTACACGTGGAGAAATAGATACAAATTACATTGAAATTTAAAATTTAATAGCTCAAAGCTTCACTTCACCTTCCCCGAGGTGATTAACAAAAATACAAAACAATTTATAAGAAAACGGATAATTTTAACACACTTTCGCGGAATCCTCTAGAACGTTTTACAATAATTACTGATCTAACATCCAAAATGTGTACACAATTAAACAATACAGCAATAATTAAATAGGAGTTCCTTGAAAGCTAATCAAACAAAACCGAGCAACAATTAAATCAAAAATGAAATTTACCTATAACGGCAAAAAGAAAATAAAAACAACATCTCTACTTACGGGCAACTTTCAACGAACTGCTTTCCTTTTCAAGGCCTCCCGCATATATATGAAATATACAAATCGTGCGTTGAACGCAGAGCGCAACTCTAAGAAAAACTCTAACAATGTTTTGACAAGGCTGATTAGGAATAAATAAAAATACACATTTGAATTTCCGAAACCCCGGGGTGCCAGTCTACAGCAGTACCTATCTTACACTTTATAAAATGTAAATATGTTAATGTTACAAGCGCAAATGTTGTAACATTCCTTGTAATGATTCACCTTGTAAATATGGCAATGTTACAACTAAATATTACCTCAACATTTTTGACAACAAAGTCTTTGTTTTTGCGACATTGTTTTAAAATATTTTTTCCTGATTACATTGAAATGTTACTGTAATGGCCTGCAATATTTCTATCATTATTTAATGTTGCTGCAAAATTTCAGTAACAAGTTTTTGTTTAACATCGCTGTCTAGTAAATAATGTAATATTACTGGGATATCTGCAACATTACTTGCCAAGTGGGGTAAAGCAAACCTAATATGCTTTCTTTTAAAAAACTAAAAGAGACATTTGAAAGAGTTAAAGAAAAAGATTTAAAACTGCAACTAATGGAGAAAACGATTTTTTAATAGAAGGCATTGGGCTGTCGGAATTTCATAACGTCTATAATTTTTATAACGCATTTTAAATGAAAATAACTGTCATCCGCATCATTGTCAATTATCCATGCAAGTACTAGACCACAAACTAGGTAATTTTTTTTGATAAAAATCACTTTTTTGATAATTCCGTACTGACTTGGGGTAAATGAAAAACAAATTTAATAAAAATGTCAGAATGTTTGAAATTTTCCCATAATACAAGTATTTTACGTGAATATTATAGGAAAATTTGGTGTTTCTTAGAAAAAATCTCTGACATTGTAATTTTACCATGAAAAATATTAATATCTCTCAGGAAAAATTTAACATTTCTTACAATTTGAAAAATTACAGTTAAAAATAATATCTTTTATTCAAATAAATTACCTTAACAGCAAAAAAAAAATTAATGCCAAACGAATGCCAACAACGAACGATAGAAATTTAGCAAATAGTGGTTATCCTCCCCCAGGGTCAATAAATGATTACAAATACGCGGTATATAATATGAACGATGATAAAGCAACTAGAAATAAAGAACAAAAGTTCTAAGACAAGTATATTATGTTATAATTTGCGAAAGAATGTGACAAACCGCGAATAGAATGTTATAATTGTAAAAAGCTTGGTCATAAGAACGCAAATTGTCCTTTAGAATCCTGTGATACACAAAGAAAATCTGCAAATGTGGTTAGTGCAAATGCTGGAAAAGTAAACATGTATGAAAACTTCGTACGTAAACGGCTATAGGGGTGCATGTCTCATTGATACGAACACTCTTATAAAGGTGTCTTTAGCAAAAAGGTTTAAGGTTTCTAATAGAGAATCTAGTGACGTACTTTTACGAAGTTTTTCTGAATCTAGTGTTTTATGCTGTCAAATTGTTAAAGTAATGCAAATAATAGTGAATGTTAATGTGATAATAATCAACAATGATAAACTTTTGCATGATTTAATATTAGGTAGATCAGGAACATATAATGTTGTTAAAATAACAAAACAATGTCTATCTTACCAGTTTTGAAAAGTTTCTCTATAAATGTTGTTGATAATGACCTATAAATAACTCTGTATTAGCGATATCGTGAGATTATATTACTTTTTCCATCGCAGCTCTTGATAAAACGAAAGCTGTTAAGATGGAAATTAAGACCACTACAGATACGCTTGTAACATAGCGATCTCATCGAATGCCAGAAAAGGAAAAGAGCCAGCAATCAACGCTACACCTATGGAGGCATTGATTGGATATAATATTAAGCATGTAACTGAAGCATGGATATTGAACGATCTTAAAAACGAGGCACAAGATAGATAAGTATAACAATATTACCAAAAAATATCACAGCACGCAACGGAAGATCAGAGAACAAAAAGAAAGATACGATAAGAGAAGACGAGATGCAGATAAGTACTGTGAGGCAGACTTGGTTATGATGGAAATCACCAGCGAGGCAGCAACGGGTTCAAGCAAAAAAATTCATTCCAAATGTAGGGTCCTTTCAGAGTTTTTAAGAGGTTTTAAGTAACGATAGATATGAAGTGGAAGATTTAAGACAGAGATCAAAACCTTTCCGCACAGTAGTGGCAGCAGATCGCATTAAGAAATGGATTACATTTCAAGATGATAATAAGTAGAGAGCGGATTATATGCAAAGAAAAACTGGAATATATGCGCATATATATGCATCGATTTTTGAGAAAATATGCATAAACCTGGGGCATATATGCAAAATTTTTACATAAAATCAATAAGAGCAGAAATTTAAACATTAACTTTATTGCCCAAAATTTTTTCACAACATATTTCTAAAACAATTTATAATTAAATGTTTTTCAAAACTGTGAAAAAGAAAGTTTTGTCTTCTATCAGAATACATATGTTTCGAAATTGAAAAGCTTCTTTCAACATCCACAGATGTAATTGGTGAATTTTTTAACTTTGCAATACATTTTAAACTAAAATTAAAGTCGAAATCATTTACTGTTTCACCTTCCAAAATTTTCGTAACTTTCTTCAATTTCAAATACCCGCATTTATATTTATCACTTTTTTAAATTTATCGTATTGCCTATTACGTATTACCTATTGAACCCTTAACCTTCTTACATAGCATATCAAATTCGTTTACTATTTCGACTGATTCCAAGAGGGATGTCGCTCTCTTGCGTTTCTAGTTTACGAATGAAACTTGAAACAAAGCTATAATTTGACTTAATATACAAAAGGTTAAGTAGCAATTCTGTTGATGTTACTATCTTTTTACAGTTTTCTAGAGCAATGCAGTTAGCAGTGATTTCAAGAATTACATTTTTTATTCCTTCGAAATTATCGGCGAAAATAATTGCAGCCTCTAACCATGTACCCCATCTCGTAATAATCGGTTCAGGAGGCAACTTAACACCGAGAAGTCGCTCCTTATAAAATTGAATTCGTAAAGGTACTTTTAAAAATACCTTTTTGGCATTGCTAATTAAATCATTAATCAAAGGGAATTGATTCCTAATGTCTTCGGCTACACGATTGAACCGATGAACTAAACAAGTGGTATGAATAATGTTACTATAAAAAAAAATTAAATTTGGCGCGGCTTTTATCATGTATGGTGCAGCGTCGGACAACAATAGTAAAACTTTTTCACAAGGTATACTTTCAGGTAAAAAGAAATTTGACAAACCTTCTTGAACGAATTGGGCAATTGTCTCATTATTTGTTTTTTGAAGTTCTTTACAATAAATTAAATATGATTTACCTACAATATCTTCATGAAGAACTCCTATTAACAAATGGGCAATATAACGGCCACACTTATCCCTACTTTCATCTACCATGATATAAATAAAATTATTTCCTACCAAATGTTGAATTTCATCTATTGTTTGCTGGTAACAAGATGTGACATAATTTTTTCGTAAGGTACTTTCGTCAGGTATATTATGTTTGCAATTTTTTTGCAGAAATGATTTCAAATTAACATTGTTTAATCTCGCTAATGGTATGTTAGACGAAATTAATGCGTTACACAGATCCGTATTATATTCTTCTTGCTCTGAGTTTCGTGAAGTTGATGCTACACATTGGCGTATAGATTGCTGCACACATGCGGATCGCTTTAGTTTTTCATATTTTCCAATATGTGATGGAGTTTTAGCGTGTTGATCAATCAGGTATTTTCTCTCAAAAGACACCTACAACAACAATTGTCATTTTATATCAAAAGTTAAAGAATTTAAAAACAATCGGAAAGCTTTTGGTAAAATTAAACTTACCAGTTCACTGCAGGCTCGACAAAATATTTTGCCGCCATCCTTTACCAGTTCAGGACATGGCTTAATCCATAAAGAAATTTTGTTCGCTATACTGAATGTATGTAAGCACAGTATTTAAAAACGTAACACAATTACATGCTGTTTCGCTTAAAGATATTCAATGAATGAATAGTTTATTTGGGAATTAATATTAATAAAACGTATTTACCACATCCCTTCTGCTAGGCGAAATTAAACTCGTGCGCAGTTCTTGGAAAAAAGTATTAGAGAAACCAAAGTAAAAGATTCATCGTTCTGAGAATTGTCGGTTGTCGATCTACATTAGGAATTACTAGGAAATTTTTACTAATAGAAAGGAAGAAAAAGCTTAAATATGCAATATATGCAAGTTTTGTAAAAATATGCATAGAAATGCCTAAATATGCAATATATGCAATCACTAACTAGCGCTAATTAACTTCAATTTTTGTAATACGTCTACATATAGACTATAATTAAAAATATGCAAAAAATAAAATATATGCACTTTGCATATAATCCGGTCTCTAATAATGAGTAAGCTGAAGTGAATGTTGAATCAGAGAGACAGAAATAGAGGAAGAGAGAGAGGTAACAGAGAGGGGGAGAGAGAGAGATGGAGAGGGGAGAGACAGATTTACAGAACGCTGTTGAAAGTTCAGAAAAGAAAATGAACGTACGAGAGAGATTAATGGATCTGTGATGGAGGTTGTGAAAGCGATAAACGGATCTCTGGCGAAAGTTGAAACAGATCAACGGATCTCTGATGAATGTTGGGAGGGATCGACGGATCTCTGGTGAGTGTTGTGAGATCAACGGATCTCTGGCAAAAGTTGAGTTGTGAGAGATCAACGAATCTCTGACAAATTGAGAGGGAGAGATCGACGGATCTCTGATTATAGTTATGAAAGAGATCAATGGATCTCTGGCAATGTTGACGGAGAACAACGGTTCTCTGAAGATTGTTATAAGAGAGGTCAACGGATCTCTGATGAAGGTTGTGATGGAGAGCGACGAATCCCGATGAGCGTTACGGTAGAGATGAATTTTTGGTCAATGTTACGATAGAGGCCAACGATGTAACGTAAACAAACTAAACACATGTTTTTTATCAAATTTGTTTTAGATCTTTAGAAGCCTGAGGACAGACCATTGATCAGAATGGCCGAATGTACTATAATCCTAGAAGTCTGAGGCATAGTTTTGGTTGTTGTTATGGATAAATGGTGTCTGCAACGTCAAAAAGGGGTACTGTTCTATTTTTTGGGTGTAGTAACGTGCTTGTTAAATAAAAGTTCTTACAGGTGTGTACTAACGCTGGCGGAGTAAAGTCTTTTATTTGTCTTACACTTTGTTGCTGATAGAAGCAATTAAAACCTCGATTTTGTTCGATAACCATTTTCGCAAATGAAATCCGTGCTTTCCCAGAATGTTTGTGAGACCGCGTTTTAAATATATTGCTTTTCTAACGCATTTGGACCGGTAATTAGATACTTGATAAAGAATGCTTTTTTGCTTGTCATTGGCAACGAAAAGTTGATGTTTACGGACAATATTTAAATTGACAGATTGAAAAGCACAATAATTAATTTCTCGCAATTTGCGCGTTAACTTAAATATATTTGAAGGAAATTATGGAAAATAGTGTGAGATGCATATATTAAAAAAGGGATCGAATAATGGCTGTAGATGCCGAAAGTGCTATTAGTCTAGTCCTGAGTTGTTGTTTTAAATATAAAGTATAGATTTGTAAACATGGCGAGCAAGAGATTGAGGCTAGGCAATTGTTGGCCAATATATAATAGATATTCTTGTAAGAACGGTGTGTACTATGCTGTAGGAGTAAAATCTTTGTTTGAAACTACTTGTCTTTTATTTATCTTACAATAATGACAGTGATATCTCGACAACCCGCCCTGAGATCAGAAGTACTGCAAAAGCTGTAAGTTTAAATTTGTTTCCAGAAAAATCATTTATTATATGAGAAGCAATATAACCATTTCATAACCTGGTGTAATGGGAAGAAAATATGTAAATATTCGGAAAACGTATACTTGTTGCCTATTTTTCTGAGAAAGCCAAGACACTAAAATCGTCATCACTCTAGTCGATTTACTCGATGCTAAAAATCACATTGTCTACAAAAAATGATATTAACCTAAGTCAGTTCAAAAATTTGACTGCATTTTCAAAAAAAAGAAGCATTTGTATATAAACCCAAAAAGTCAAAAACTTTTAAAGAGCGAAATATGCAAATCTTTGTGCGAAGCTCCCGAAATATATTTATTAAACAAGATAAATTTTATATGTTCATTGAAACATTGAATATTATAGTTTAATAGAGATTTCTATATTATAGGCTGTTCTAATTATTGGAATCGCGGGTGCCTGTAGGCGTGACGAATTAGTAAAAATGACTGTAAAAATATCGAGGACAAAGAACCTCTTTCAATAGTTACTTTTCCTGATTTAAAAACAAGAAGGACTCGAATTTTTACTATCAGAAATAACACCCAAGAAAATTCAATTGCCTATTTTATCTCTTTATAGAAAATTGATTTAAGACCAAGAAATGAAAACACGATTATTCTTAAAATATACTGGAAAAGTGTTTCAATCGAGTTGTGGGAATGACGATCTACTATTGCCAAAATACCAAGTGAAATTGCTAAATATTTAAACATTCCAGATTGCCCCTTATACACAGGAAACTGCTTCCGCCGAACATGGACCATTTTATTAGTAAATGATAGAGGTGACATCACACAGTTAAAGTGAGACAGGGGATGGAAAAGTTCCACAGTTGCCGAAAATTATATGTTGATGATAATATTAATGAAAAAATTAAAACGGCAAAGAAAATTTTACCGGGACTATCGAATGTTCCAATAAATAATTATGCTGAACACAATAATTAAGAAATTACTATATCAGTAATTAGTCTCGAGCAATAATGCATCAAAATCGCGGCGCTTCAGGATACAAATGTTCAATTTTATATGCCGTTTGTAACTCTTCACTGGGAGATTTTTTTCATCTTGGTTTAGATTATCTTGATTTTTTGGACCGATTTTGAACATATCGTTTAGTGACAAGTTTGACGTTGTTTTGGCCGACGCAAAGACAACTCTTAATTGGTGGTTAGACTCGAGTCCTTTACTATGCCTGATGTGGCGATAAAAAACGGATTTAGTTTCATTTTGCATTCCGATTCGTTTAATTTCACCATATGTCCTAATTTCACTATGTTTTTTAAGATTTATACGGGTGATTTTTTTTTTTAAAACCACCCACCTCAAATATTTCAGAAATTAAAAGGAATTTAAAATTTTTCGAAAGCACGTCTAGATAAACAGTTTGACATATGAAGTATGTACATTTTTGACGTTTACAATTGCGCCCCTACGAGTACTCCCTCACAAATTTTAAATGGAACGATCCATCATGTGGTACTTCAAATGAGAGCTTATTTTATTAGAATTATGGTGCTGTATCACTCTTTCACTTTTTGTTTAATTTATCCACGACCTGCTTTATAACTTACACAGTTTGCTTTATACGGCCTGTCAAATCATTCAAATTGACATTGAATTGAATGTTACACCAGATTCCGGTAAGTAGCGACATCTGCATGACGTTTGAGAACATGAGAACTAATTTCTTGACACGTCAAAATGATAGCAATTTAGGACACAACTGATGACAACCTGGTTTATATCAAAACTAAATAGTACAAAACTATTAACCAAATAACTAGCAAGATGTGAAATACAACTCTAAAAACCTTTATAGCTCGGTTTTTAACGAATCAAACAAGTTATTTAGAATAATTTTGAGAAATTTTAATTTAGATACTTGTCATTATGACAGTCATTTAAATTAGGTTGATATACTGTCACAATCCTGCAACCGATGGGTAAGCAATTTTTCCAGAAAAGTCCGGTAAGTGGCGTGCGGTGAACACGTGCAATGATTCGACAGGCCCTATAACGCAGTCACCAAGCAGGTCGTGGGTTTATCATCGAAAAATGAAAATTTTCATACTGTAAAATCTTATAGTCAGTTGGGCGTAGAAAGCGGAAACACAAAATAAAAGAAGCAGTTGATGTTATGTTTGACAATTGTCAGTGGCGGGTCGTGACTTACGAAAGAGGGTGGGCACAAAATAAAAACGTGCCTATTTTTTGTATATAAAATCCATTCTTCTATTTTTCATGCTGGAAAACACGTCTATTCCTTTGTTGTAAAAATGCGTTCAGTCGTTCTTCTGACATTGTGCTTTTTAGAAAAATGTAATGCATTTGAGGGTGGAAAAACATCGTTCACATTCGGCTGTCGACATGGGCGGTACAAATAATATCCAACAGTTTATATGTTTCCCTCAAAACCCTTTCTAGGTTGTCTGTTATGAACACTAAAAGTGGCAAAACACTACCTACGTCACACATATCATCACGCTCATAAATTACTGAAAGTTCATTTTTCAATTTAACACTATCTAACATAGGATAAGATTCCACAGTTTTTTTATACACATAATTAACCGACGCAAAATATGACGATTTTTTTTCAACATCTTCGTTGTACTTATTTTATGTCGCAAATAAGCACTGTCTAAATGTTCACGTATATCCACTTTGCCTAGAACACTAAAATCCACGCAAACATTCATGTGAGAAACGGAAATTTCGTGTTTCTTTACCCTCTCTGCGATATGCTTTTAGATCATTTAACCCTTGTTTATTTCACGCACTAACCTCTTTCTTAAAAATTAAGCAGATAAAACAAAATAGTTTATTTGTTAGTGAACATCCACACATGCACTCATATTTTTCATATATATTTTTGTTAAATACTCTATTGTACTCGAACTTACAATAGAGTATTTAACAAAAATATATATGAAAAATATGAGTGCATGTGCGGATGTTCACTAACAAATAAACTATTTTGTTTTATCTGCTTAATTTTTAAGAAAGAGGTTTTACTTTTGGATGTGTAGTTTATTTGAAGATCAGGAATAGGCCTTCATTTCTTTTAATTAAAAGTTTTTCCTCAAATGATTAAAGATTTTGCATACAATTAACTTTCATCATTAATAATAAATGTCAACTCAAGCCTTTGAAATCAAAAGTGCGCGGTACTCAAAAACAATGCACTCGCAATGAATGCAAGACGTTAACTGGTGATACGAAATTGCGTGCCCCAAAGCGACCGTATAAGTGCATATGGCGAAAATAATAATATATAGGTACATCGGAAATAGTGCCCCGGAACATAGTTTTGAGCGTTTGCATATGGCGCCAGCGTCGTGCGTGCGGAAGGAAACTTTGATACCATCGTTGTAAAAATAATAAAATAAAATAATGCGCTGAATTACCTGCGAATTTCTTTGTTTACCTTGGTGGTTGGGTGGGCACGTGCCCTTGTGCCCTTTAGTACTAGCCGCCATTGACAATTGTTATATTAGTTGCTGTCATTCAACTTCACCTGAGTTACGTGGAAGTTATTCACATTTAGACATTTATGGTGACTCGTCGCATAGTAAGAATTTTTAATCAAATACATCTAGATAAGCATATGCATCATAAATACGTTCGCGAACTTGTTCAAAAATTTGAAACAACTTTTCACATTCGCTGTCATCTTCAATTCATAAGATATTTTAATCAAGTGTGGGAGAAGTAAAAAATCATTACCTTTGGCTCTGGTCAACAAATTGTAAACAAACTATTGTAAATAAAAGTTTTAAAACCCCTAAGAAGTGTATAGCATTCAAAAATAGTGAAATATCTCTCATTTTCTTCTATATTTATTCTAATCAACAAAGAAATGTCGACTTGTGGTCATTATTGTAAATATTTTTTTTACATCCTTAATATTTTGAAATGACGATGTTTTGAACCCTATCTATCAGCATCATATAAAAACACGTAATAAAACAACAAATCAAAAGACCGCTTTATTATACATGTTTTTGGTATTAGTGTGTTTTACATTAATACTGGATTTACATATTATATACAAAATAAAGGATAAAAAGTCTAAAACCAATAAATATTAAATAAAGGCCGTAGAGAATGAAAAAAAATAATCAATAAATTCGTTTACATTTTCTAATTTCTCCTGTTTACGTATTGGGTGAAGTAATAATAAATAATAACAGTTGGGTAAATTATTTTAAATGCCTTCGATCGCGTCTCACTTCACGAACTGTTCACCTTTGGCGACGTTGTCTTTAAGTTCGGGGATCGCCTTGTCGACCAGTTCCTGCTCGTAATCGGTCAATTTTCCAATTCCCAAGTTCTTCTCGATTCCATTTCTGCCCAACAGCAGCGGTGTTGCGAAGTATTTAGTGCCGACGACGTCGTTCATGACGTATGCGCACTCAACGACCCCCGAATCGCCGTTGAGGGCTTTCGCCAGGCTGAGGGTGAATCTCGCCCCCGCGAAACCCATCGAGAGCGTCGCCGAACCGGCACCAGCTTTCGCTTTCACGACCTAAAAATAGAAATTGACGATTAGCGAAGCCGGAAATAAAGTTAAAAGGCTATTGAAAGATGAACCATAAATCTAATTTTTGCGTCTCCGCAAAAACGCTGATTTTACCCCATTTTTAGATTTAAATTGTGTGAATTATCATAATCTTTCTTAGCTGTTGCAGAACAAGAAAGATGGTAACGTTAAAAAATCGCAACAACTAAATGGAACAACAAACTGACAAGTAATTTATTATTTTAAGTTCTCCTTTGATCACAAATAAAGATTTAGTGTTTTATACTAAATACAATAAAATACAAAAAGATAAACGATAAAAGGTTGTATATCGCCGTTGTCAAGTCAAAAGCTGCTATGTGGGACTTTTCCTCAGAATGAGATATAAAGATGTCCCACCGAACTGGGACATTCGATTTTTTTCAACTTCCGGTAGGAATTTAATTTTGAAACTTACAGCCTAATCATGGCTCACTGTGATCTATTTAAGGAAAATATTTTTAACTTTCTAGCACATTCTGTATACAGAGTGTTAATATCAACTTTCTTATTTTAAACGGAATGGTGCAATTTTTATCGATACAATAGACGTTTTCGATTGTACACAGTTGGTTAATAAATGAGTTCGAACCATGACGTGATAGGAAGAACGAGTAGTAAACAAGTTATCGATAGAATGTAAACGGTTATACAGATTTGGTTATAACTGTTGTAGGTTATAACATTCGGCTTTATATTTTCGAAATACACTAGCCTTTTTTTACGAAATGTATAACGAGAATTACTGAAAAGGAAATATTTGCGTCTTGCATTAGGCTGTTGGACGATATCACACATTCTCCAAACAACAGTTTGAATGTTTTGCCTGTCATTTAAAAAAATTGTGCATGTAAAATTATTCCTTTATACGAAAGAGTGAGACATGAGAGAATACCAGATTATTTCGAAACTTGGGTTAATAGATATCTGGCGTATGATTTTTATATGCACTTTAGAATGCAAGTCGACACATTTCAGTGCTTAGTCCATCTAGTACACTCAAATTTTACAAGAAAAATATAGGCGGATGCATGGCAGTGCCATTAGAAAAATGTCTCTGATGAGGCTTTGTATTTAGCGAAAGGAGAGACAATTGCGTCTATTGCAGATCGCTTCAATGTTGCAAATTCAACAGCATGTGTATTAATAAATGAACTATTAGAATGTATTGTAAAACTATCAAGTAAGATAATTATTTGGCCTACATCAGAGGAAGCTACGTATTTCAATAGCCAGAAATCGCTGGGTTTTCCTGGTAAACTTCAATTTTTTTACTGATTTAGAATACGCACATATTCAGTAACGCAGTTGACGATATTAATTAAAATAATTGATATTAATGGAATGTCACTCATAAAAGATTATTCAATGAATAGTGTAGTTGTAAAAGTTTCCTATATCGCATAAGCCGTATTTTTTTAATTTGCCGCTATTAATGGCTCCTCAAAAAATTCATACATAAAGTTATCATGTGCAAATGAAATTTTATTAAGAATAAATGTAAAACACATATCTTATATTTACGGTGGATTAAATTATCTATAACTATACTATCAGTTCTCTCAACTCACATTTATATTATTAATATAAATTAAGCAACATTTTTAATACTTTTTTACGATTGATAAAACTTAAGATTGACACCGTTGTAAACAGCTGTAAACAGTAAGAACAGGTTATGTATATTGCTAAAAACGTTTATACCCAAGTCCCGACTCCGGTTAAAAATTGGTTCACCAGGTTGGATGTGACGGCACGAAAAACACAATCAATACTATTGGTTATAACGAATGATACCTGGTAAAACCAATGTACAATCGAAAACGTTAAGTGAATGTATTGAGTCATTTGCATTAGTTTACATGAGGTTTCTTCTTAAACAAGCGTTTTTGAGATAGTGGTTTAATTTTGTGTTGATCTTTGACGTTTGGCATTTTTGAAATAAAATCAAATTAGTTAATGAATATCAGGATTTAGTGGTTTCTTACTGAAGTCGATGTAAAGCACTAGAAACGTAGGTGTAAACTGTTATAGCAATAATCTTGAATCACGTACAGGTGATTTCAAAAAATGCAACTCAATGTGGATCTTTTATGCTAACAAAATTTTTTCTTTCAAATGAAAATGATTATTTTTTCACTTGGCATTGAATGCCGTAAAACCTACATCGATTATATTAAGGTTGTATACCTATTCCTTATAGTTTATTGAAATATACTTGCATATATACTATTAACAGACGAGTTACGTCATTACTTGCAATTTCTGTCATGCAATATCATATTATTAAATAACCAACTAACATATAACTTATTCATGTTCAATTAAAGATACTATTTTGGTGCCTACTGCTTTTCAAATTTCATGCTGGTCATCTTCCTAATGTATTCCCACCAATTTAGTTATTGCTGTCAACTGTCAAAGGGTTAAATCCTGCATTTGCAGTAAAGTGTGGGAGTTTGCGTTTATACTTAGTATATATTAATTATTTAAAATAAGTAGTTATTACAACTAAACCATCCCGAAACCATTGTGTAAACAGTCGAAGGAGTTAATAGTTTCGTTAATCGTGTATTTCGACGCAGAACGCGATAACAAGGGGCCATTACTCCCGTTAACTTTCGTGCGAGAGTATATATCCATATATTTTTAATGTCATTTTCTTTACAGTATTTCGTTTTTAGAGAGTAACGAGTGCTCTGAACATTCATGTTGCAAACATAAGCAACATTTCATCCATGAGTAAACAAGGAATTACATCCACTAATCCAAAACGAAAATGCATACGAAATAAATGTTGTAAAAAATTGATTATTCTACTCATTGTCAATGTGCTATTGGAAACACAATTTATGACATGTACGAAAACAGTGAGTATATACAAATATTGTTTACAGAAGTGGTTCTTTCACATACATTTTTCAGACTAACATAACATTAAACATTTTGAACAGTGCTCTTAAAGAAAAAGACATTTCTATGGTTGAAACACATTGTTGTGGTAGATATTATTTGTTCTCAAAGAAAAGAAAGTTTGTTACGAAGCGTGGATGAAATATGGCAGATCGGAGGATGCATACAATTGTATAAAGCGGATTGAATTAAATTAGTCTGGAAATTTGACGTACTTGGTGTACAACATATTGGAAACGAAATTCAGAAGTAGTAAATCAGAGAGACTGGTTTGGATAGAGAAGAAACTTGCATAGTAATCGTTACTGTGAATAATTTAAGCGATAATGGTCTCAATTAAAGTTATTGTGCTCACTTGTGCTTTTTTGTTATTTTTTTCCAAGGCTATCATGATTAACCTACTTTAAATCCTGATTTTCAAAAAGAATCATCACTAATATTAACGGTAAATGTTATTTTAAGAGTTTGTTTATTCACCTGTCAAAAGTGTTTGACAATTTAATAACCTAACGGTTTTTGTTACGTTTTGAACGAACAGAAATTTGTAACACGGTCGTGACGTCATAGCAACTGACTCACGTATACTCGTCTGTTATAATAATGAAGTATAGTTAAATGGTACCTTTTGTATAAGTAGTTAATTAAAAAGGTTTGACCTTTTCAATTCGAGTGTAACTGTAATATTTCGGATCACGCATGTATAATGTTTTCGAAAAATTCATTCGGTTTCGGATGCTACCCTATACGGTCAACAATTCTACAAATTTCCAATTTTCCAATTTTTTCTTTCATTGAAATATGTTATAAAACAATGTATTTTATATTCTGGTATGCATATTATGCAATCGTCCACATATTTTTTATAAACTGTTGGTTCGAAATTTAAAGTGGGAATTCTTTATTGTTAACTTTATTTTTAATTTAACCTTTAAATTAAAGATTTCGTCATTAATAACGAAAAGATACTGCTCGCTTCGTATACTGCACGTAGAGAAAAAAAATGTTGAATTAATCAAAATCACTTTGTTAAGCTCAAATGCGTTGATGTGACAATATTTTTGTTTGACTTTACATAAATGAATTGTTACATTAAGAATTTCTTTTAGTTAACATAATTTTGTTGAACTAAAGAAACATTTTAGTGTTGATGAATGAAACGAATTTTCTGTTTATATTAACTCAAATAATTCTCTTAAAATTACTAAACTATCATGATCAAAACTAAGCTTCTTGGTAGTTGTTTTAACAAAAAAATATAGTTAATCAAACACATACAATACATTAAGATTTCCTATATTTTTAACTTTAGGCGTATATCTGAAATAACCGAGAGAAGAAAATGCATTCCGTCAACCAACATCCTTTTGTGGGAAAAATATTATTGCATTAACAACATTTTTAATTACTTTCACAAAATTCGTTCTATTGATATAACTATATTAGATGTTCCGTAATGTTTGTTGCGTTACCAAAATTTTCGTTAATCTCGCAAGAATACCGTATAATGAAGGCAACCATAACGTTTTATTAATTTAACAAAGCCAATGGGTTCACGTGTATAACAGTTTTCTTCCATATAGTAACGAATACGTTAAATATAGGTAGGTATGTATTTCAGAAGTCGCAGTGAAGATGGCGTTCCTTCCATTTCACATCAGTAAATGACACATAAGGGTCGTAAAGCACAACAGTCAGAGTTATTAAATATTAATCTAGTGCATTTGCTAATCAAACATTCAACAGGAGTTGCAAACATTAAAGCAGCGATTGGTGGTGTGCAATGGCAGTGATGTCAGTAAAACTGCAATTTTTTGAGGGTTTTAAATATGTATTCCCGGCTTACAGATATTTTACACTTTATGTTGTGAATGAGATGATAAATGTACAATACCAAGATACTTGAACATTTCCCCTTGTAAAGCGAATAAAAAAAAATGCTCAATAGGTTGCTGTAGCAATAAAATATTATTAACTAATAAAAATCAATTCTGTTTCGGCTCAACATAATTTTCTTGTTTAACACAACAAAAATTGTTATTTTGACACAACAGATAACATTTATTCAATTTAACTTAAAATGTGTATTTAATCTAGCAACTTCTGCTTTTTATTTTAATGAATTCTTTTGGTTAATTTAACATGAAATAGTTGTTTATTTTACCCGAATACTTATTGCCCTAACAATATTGAATGTTTAAAATAAAATTATCTTGAGTGTTAAAACAATGCCAAAAATGTTATCAAATCTACACAATTATTTTAACATTTGCATTTCGTTACTTTAACAATGATTTTTGTTTGACTGTATTTAACCCAAATTTCGTAGTTAAATGCCGCGTTTTTTGTTAGATTAACACATGTCCTTCTTTACGTGTGTTAAAAAAAATGCAGGAGTTATGAGGTCAGGAATATCAAATCAAACGGTTTAGAGAAGGAATACAGCCTTATACAAACCTCAGTTCCAGCATCTTGTATGCGAGCGACCATCTTAGCCAATTCATCATTGCTGAATTTGACGGACGGTTTACATTGGGAAATTACAGGTACTATACTGACACCGGAGTGTCCACCAATCACCGGGCAATTCACTTTCTTCGGGTTGATTCCTTTGGCTTCGCCGATAAAGGCACTAGCTCTGACTAGATCCAGCGTCGAAACGCCAAAAATCTTATTGGGGTCCAATTTGCCAGCCTGTATAACCGGTGAGATTATAGTAAAATTTGCCAAGTACTACATTTCCCGCTGAATTTACCTTCTTCAAGATTTCGCAGAAGATCGGCACACAAGAATTGACGGGATTCGTGATGATGCCGACTAAGGCGTTGTGTGCTACTTCTGATACGGCGACAGCTACGTCTCTAACGATGGACGCATTTGCAGAGAACAGGTCGTCTCTGGTCATGCCAGGTTTCCTTGGGAGACCTGCTGGGATTATCACTATTTGGGTACCTTTCAGTGCGTCCCTCAGTTGTTCTGGTCCAGTGAATCTGAAGGAGAAAAGGTTTTGAAATGAAATAGATGTTTGTTAGTTCTCCAGAAAATAGAATTATGATCTATGTATTGCTCTGTTTTCACAGCACGATGCCCGTAATTACAAATTTTAATTTTGATTAGTTCAGTGGCCTAGGTGCTAGGAAGGATATCTATCCTCGGGCGTAACATCCAGGAGGCGTCAAATTTATGTTAGAAATTTTAGTATGCAATGTTTGCCATTCTTAATTGCATTTTGGCAAACAGAAGAAGACGCGAAGAGTGCTGTAAATTTTAGCTAGAGCAGAGTACATCGAGTAAGGACAAGAGATGGGTTATAGCGGTCCAAATTTCTAAACCTAACTTCACACAAACAACAGCTTCCCAAAATGGCAGTTTGTTTATGTTTACGTTCGTATCTACTACACAAATTAGTTTACTCATCCGTTTAATCTACATGATTTACTTGTTTTATTTATTTATTTTACGTATTTTATTAGTTTTGAATTACCCCTGCAGTTTTAAAAACATTTAATGAACTATGATATTCTTGTGTAAAAGGTAAGATCGGTGGCCAGTGGCCATAGCATTTACATACTTTCTTATATATTATATTGTTAGGTTTAAGTGAAATAACTCAAATAACCTTGAAAGAAGACACCAATGGGTATCATGTTGTAGTGCCAGTCACTCTCGCAAGATAAATTGTGATGCTAATGATGGTCGCAGTTTCTTGGGATTTCTGAATGAATCATATATATATGACACGACAAGAATTAAGAAAGTACATGAATAAGAACTATTATCGTTGTGCAGAGATTCCTAGGTCACATTAAATCAATTTATTTGTTAGATACACATTTTAAGCCAGATTGCTATTTATCGCAGTAACTAACCTAATTCATTTTATGTTCACTTTTTAAAATAATGTGATTTTGGTTTGAACTGCATTATACTGGTATAAATTTTAATCGCATTTATTCACATTATAGACAATTCGATATTATATAGTCTACGTTTGAACTCTATCCACTTGTGCACCCCCGGACATTATTGTTGACAAACCAGTGCAGGGTCGGATGTTAGAGATGAAGAAGTCGAATAGAAAGGAACAATCTTTGTATCGCACAGAACGATATAGTCATAGCTCTTGAACCCTAATTAAAAGTTATTGTGTATTCGTGTCACAAATTTGAAAGTCCCTTCCACCGATGCTGTTGCATTTTTATTAATTTATTTGAGAAAAAACCACAACATATTTATTCCTAGAAGACTCTTTTACACTATAAAAATATAAACAAAGATTTATTTCACAAAAAGGAAAGAGATAGTTATCGTAAAACACTTGCAAATATATGTATCCCTTAATCAAACATTTTACTGGAATCGTGTTTTTTATTACTATAAACTGTTCATAAATATTTGCAACAAAATCAGAATAAAAAACGCATAAATTTGTGTATTTTTTTAATCTATTTTTCTACTTCCTTTAAAATATAAATTATTCTACACGTTTGAAAATTCCCGGCAACAGCTTTACAAAATGGCAGCTGGGCTTGAAGGTTATTCAAAACGGACCACTCAAGAACAATGCATTTTTGCGAGCATGTCCTTACTGTAATATACTGTGGCTAGAGTATCCACCAAATGGGATGGATCCAAGCTACGCAAAAGTACTTACGTCACAAATTACAATTCAACCAAAAAAATATACCACATAAAGGGCTAATTTAAAAGAAATTATACTACATGGTTTTTGATAAAAAGATTTCCGTCCCTTTAAATAGTCGATGGCGATCGTTTAGCATGTGAACCTACGACAAGGTATAATTTACCCGTCATTTTCTAGCATATGTTCATTAATACACGGCTTTTTATCACATGGTGAATTAGCCATGACCATGGATTATATACAAATATAGATATACCAATAACCGCTTTATCAAAATAGTCAATTAAAAAGTCACTAGATGTCGCTTATAGCTACATATTCAAATTTATATATTTTTGCGCCTCCGTCCAGAAACACTCATTTTGCAGTACTTCAAAGCGGCAGGAAAACGGTAGGCGGGCAAAAATGTCACTAAAGGTTGGCCACACTAGATTCCACACGACAGACGTGTAATAAATTGTCATTAAGCTACTGTTCAACCATGCTAAGATGAAGCAAGCCGGAACTAGTAATCTACAAGTCTTAATATATTTTTGAACGAAAAAAACGAGTTTTTTACTCTTTTCACCCATACAATGGTAATTAAGTTAAAGGTATATATTTAAATATTTAATTATGCACCTCAACCATGCTAAAAACTATAATTTAAGACTAATCACTAAAGAGTATAAAATATTAATTCATAAATACATACTACCCTACTAACTATCTAAACACCATGCCGTAACCTATCTGGTGTTTTAGTAGCATTACTAACAAAATTCCACCATTTGATCGATTCATTATCTCCAATATTTGTTTCGCTGTCCGGCCAGTTTACTCCCTTTGCTAATGCCCTAACTTCCGCATGCGTCCGCCAGTCACCAGTAAGTGGACATTTAAAATAAAACATTCCCCCGCTGCATCTATCCTACCATATTCATAATACGAATTATTAACCCTCCCAATTCTACATAAATACGATTTAAAATTACCGTGACCCGTTAGTAATTCTATTGCCTGATATGACAACTTAACCCTCATTTCCCTAAAACGTGTAACGTTACCGATAAATTTAAATTTCCTAATCCACTTCTCATTTAAAATAATATCCCGCCTATCGTGCCAATCACTATCAAGTTTATCCCTAAATGCTTTTTTAACTGCGCTAGGCGAAATTAGCCCTATCTAATTATAACGCTGTATCTGCCATCTAGATACCGCCTCTTTCGCTAATTGCCGCGCCCCTCTCATTACCGATTCTACCTACGTGAGCTCTAGTCCAAAAAAGGTAACACCTCTGCCCTACCCCCCCTTAATCTCTAATTCCAACGGTATTTGGGATATTTACAATTTTGTAAAAAATTAAACATTTTCAACTCCTTCGAAAATGTGTTATATTCTACAAATCATCAGACATTATGGCGTGATCTTACCATGGTACAACAAAAAAATCTAAAGTTTTAAATTCAATTAACGAAAATAAAGTAAATACTTTTAAAATCCGATTAAAAGACAAAGTTTCGTATAATCGGGATCTCACTGTCATAGTACATAAAGTTGTGGTTTTATAGTTTTTTTATTTTTATAAAGTTATTTTTCTCTTTTATCAGGATTTCGAATTTTTAGCTTAATTTTTATTGCTTTTGTTTCAGAATTTGAATTAGTTACTTTCTTGTTAAATAATTGAATGTTATCAAACAATTAATCTACTATCATATGTATTTTTGCGCTTCCATCCAGAAACACTCATTTTGCAGTACTACAAGGCAGGCAAAAATGTCACTAAAGGTTGGCCACACGTGTAAAAAATAACGGATAGTGCACTAGACAGATACCAGACTCCTGAAAACACTGGTTTCGACAGCCCTAAAATTTACTATGTCATAATGTCGTATAAGCTTTTGTTAGCAATAAGAAATTGAATTTGAATTACGCGCCAAAGTATGAAGTTGGTCACCCTGGTGGCAAGGGAATGGGGGTGAAGTGAGTGAGATATCGAGACGGTGTAAAAGCGTTAGACGTGTTATGTTATGTTTAGGTTATGTTTTATGTCAAGACGTGTATGTGTTTTACGTTCAAATATATTATATACAAAAAAGGAAAAGAAGCTCCCATTTATTTAACCTCCCAACACTTTATTTTGCGAATAAAAAGAGTGTTTTTAAGTTAACAAAAATGATTTATTTTGAAAAATAATAGAAATATAAGCAATATTTATGAGAAACCCATAGGTAAGTTGAGCGGATTCTTTTAGTGTAATAAACAATTATTTTTCATCAATCTATGCAATTTTAATACATCAACCTCTTCCAAAAACTCCTGCGAATTCAAATCTCTAGTGATTTCTACTGTAAAACGGATAATTTAAATATATAAACACGATGGTTTTCTGTGAACTCTCAATTACCGCGCAAACCAATATGTCAGTATGGTCCACTAAATGTGCAACAAATGAGAATTTTCTATATTAGTTGCGCAATAGCGCAATTGGAAAATAAATACTACATGATAAATGGTGCATGCTTGACAACTAGACTGGGCACACTTACGACTATCCTAAAGTCGGTTAGACCAAGAAATATGAAAATCTTTTCAGACTAAAGTACCTTCATTTTGAAGAATACAACAAAATGTTACTAAAGTAATTGTTTAGAATTTAACTAAAAGCACCTAAATATAAAGTCACGGCTTGCTACTAATAAAAAATCGTAAATTTTGTATTTGCTTTTTTAAATATTTAACATTATTACTTATTTAAACTAACTAGTACAAGAAGAGAAGAAGTATTTTACACAATTTCTTTCTAGTAAAGAAAATTCCCATTTGTTGCACGCTTAGTGGACCACGCTGTAAATTTAAGTAACCTTCAACAATGTAGGGTATTTATTTCAGATCAGTCCTATGTATATGAAGATTTTCGATTAAGAAGTATACAAAGAACATCGTTATCTATAATTCTTTCGGAAATTTATACATACCCTGTATATCATACATTACAAAAGAAGAGGAAAAAATGTGTACATTTAAGTGATAATGTTCTAGAATTGTTCATTATATCTACAGCAAGTGACAGTTCAATTGATAGTGACTGATTTAAAAATAATTATTCTTTCTTACTATTATTGTTAAATCATTTGTGTGATGGTTTGCAATAAATATATTATTTCTTATCCTTTTAAATACCATTATCAAATTTAAACAGCTATTTGAATTTGCACGCGAAATATATTGTAATTTCATAATTGACTTGTGCAAATGGGTGTTTGTTAGAAACTTATTTTAAAAAAAAAAGGGTATAGATAGAATAATAATATTCGTTACATACTCTAATAAACGAAAACCATCCAATCTTTCTTCTGTTGTTTATTGCGTTCACTTCGTATACTTCCTACTGCTTCTAAACCAGATGATATCAGCAAAACGAAAATAACATTTGCGATTAAATGCATTTTATGTGATTCATTTACATTTAATTAAGCAGTACAGGATCTTGTTTACGTAACTTTTACATCTTGTTTGCTCTATTTTAAGCTATGAATAAAAAAAAAAGAAAAACAAAACAATTAGTTACACTTTAAGCTAACTACATTAGATGCACAAGAAGAAATTACACAATCCTATTAATTATTTTGTGATGTCAATGTCCGTGCATATCAACTATGCCTGAAATCGGTTTGTTCACGAAGGAATTGCGTAAGTATGAATGGAAAAAGCCGATGTTTATTTTAATAGAGCTACATACCCAAAATAGCACCGGAGGGTTTGAGATTGCAAGTAAATTATTTTGCTTTCTTTTCACACAGAGTGAGGCTTTGAGTGACAACAAAAATAAAAAAAATATTCTTTTCTTTTGGGTATTTTAAACACTGAGCGATTGTATTTAAAGCTCGATGCTAATAACCTACTCTAAAATTAGTTACAAAATTAGTTCAAAGCAAAACAAAACAAATAATTTTATATTTGGCTACCTCGCATGTATTGACATTTATCATTTAAAGATCACACTCTGTTTTTGCTTTCTGAAAACATAAATTTATTGAAAATTGTCTTGTAATTAACGTAAATGTCGAGTTTCGAATTAATTGGAATAATTTGCACGAATGGCTATAGAGGGCTTTATAAGTCCTTGATTTTTGTAAGGGTTAGTTTTGATCAGAATCTTTGAAAGTACAATAAAAGTAGGGCTGATGTTTCATATTAAAAACTTAAAAAAAAGGGCAAAGAGTTAATAATGCATGTTTATTCCCAGTAAGTACTTTTTAACGTATAATGGAATGTAATAAAGCAACACCTTATTGTTCGATCAATTTGAAAATATAGTTTTACTTTAACTTGTTTGAACATATTTTTAAAAATCTTTATTGGACATATAAGGAAAATATTACTCAAAATTAAAGTAATATTAGTGGACTGCGGATTTTCTGTCCACCGCTAGAACTGGGAGGGTTAGTGATTCGCATTGTGACTGTGGGGGGATAAATACAGCTGGGCATGTTTTATTTGAATATCCGCTCACTGATGAGTGGCGGTCACACGGTCATTAAAGGGGTTCAATTGGCTACGACGCGAAACAAATATTAGGGATAACGAGTCGGTTGAATGGAATGGTGAGAACTTTTTAGTAATGCTGTTAAAGAATTGGATATGCCGCGGCACGATATTTAGATAGTCACTGGAGTAGTACGTGTTTATTAATGATTATTTCATATTCTTTAAAGGTCTGAATTGGTGTCAGATTAAATAATATAGCACGGACATGTAAAATAACTATTTAAAACATACGTTTTTAATTTAATTACTGTTGGATAGAAATTAGGATTAAGTTATTGTTAAATATTAGAATAGATACAGCTGTTATTTTATTGCTAGCAGTTCATTTCGTGCAAATGAATAATAAATAAAATTAGCACAGCTGAGATTTTTTTCTTATGAAAAAAAGTATTTCTTACATTAAAATCAAAGAGGTTAACAAAAAGGTTAAAAATCGGAATAGCGATTTTGATTATATATTCTCAGGTTGAGCTGTACATACAACAGTGTTTACTCGAGGTAATTTTATTTATGTCAGCCGAAGAGTAGCCCACATACGTAATGTTTACTCGTATTTGATAAATTCATATTTTATGTCCGCTATTTCAATTAAAATTTGGCATAACTTTGATTTTTTTATTATCTTTCAATACTTCCTAAATAGTTAGCTTTTCATTGCTCTTTTACAACATAATACTGAAAAATAAATTGGAAATAACTCTTATCTGGGATTGTATATCTCGACATTAATATTAGGTCTCTCTTATATTTTTAATAGTAAAAAAATTAGAACACTGAATAGTCGAAACGAAAGCAGTAAGTGTTCCAAAAATCAATGCATTCTTATAAATCTGATGATGCCATTTTTGGTAGGAGCTGTACGTGTAAACAAATTGACAGTGAGCTTTTAAGCATTCCTGTGAAAATAAAACTGAATAAATCCATGACCTCGAACTAATAATTTAGAAATAATAAAAGTAATTTACACCCATAAATTACAACTTGTAAGTTGATTAATCTAATTTTTTAAGTAAAATATTTTTACTATCACTATATGTTGCACTCTATTTTGTTTCTACTTTTCACTTAATTAATGATGAAAGTTTAGTTTTTGCACATCATCGACAAGTATTTGAATCTGACGCAGATCTGAAGATGGTGAAAAAGGACCGGAACATTTAATATAATAAAATAAAATTCTGAACGGTTTGGGTAAGTAGAATTCTTCAACACCCGTAGCTTTCACTATTGGGCAGAGGAAAATCTGCACCAATTTGTGAGTATGGTCACCAAAGATTTTCTGTTAACGTTTGGTTAGGCATAATGACTGCCATGATCCACTGGAACCGGGGGCGGCTCGTGACAATATCGAGTGGTAGAGCCAACTTATGCGAATGTCTAAACCGAAATCCATATTCGACGACCAGATGGTCGTCGTTTCTACTTTCATTGCCCGATCTTCGATGGCCGTCTGACTCATATCCTTGCTTTAGATTTCCCTACCGTGATAGTGAGAAACACCCTTCCTTACAGTGCCGAGCATTGACGTATACTGACGATGCATCTAGGAATGCATATGTTAACTACCGCGTGACTCGATCAACCAACGGGCCAGCGGGCCAAGATACGGCTGGCTCCACTTCAATGTATTTTTTGCGTATAGTCCGATCACCCCCTCTTCCGGTAACTCCGCGCGGAGATCAACAAACCGTCTGAAATCAGAGTCGAACTGGCTTGCCGCTTGTCTACATAAATAAATACAAAGCGTGTTTTGTGGTGTCAAATCATGGGAATCGCAACGTTCTGCTGTGGTTAGACAACCCATTTTCCGCTGAGTGTATTTTAAGTTGCATATTCTGGTTATTTATTGTTTCCGTTGTACAGCTAAGTTTCAGATGTACCGAGAGATTTCACCCTAGATTTGTTTTTGAGTAAGGTTACTTAAGTTTTTTTTTAATTAATCCAGACATTCAAATGTCTATTGTTTGCTTGTGCTGATTTAATGCGGATTCTATTAAATATTGTCGTATTGTTATACGTCTGCGTTGTACGATTTTGAGAGAGGGATTTTTGTAGGAAAAACAATTGTAGAATTTTGTAAAGAAGTTCCTTGTTCGACTATTGACGTGAGTAGACGTATTTTTTTTTAAATCTTTGCTGCCATTTTGTAATTCATTTTGATATTGTAAATTTCGCATTAATTCTGTAATATTTTAGTCAACCAAGGAACTTTTATTATAATTATTGTTAATATACTGGAGTGTGCACTTTATAGATATAAGGTCAATTATTATTTTTTATTTAGGAAGGTTTATTTTAGTTTTTTCTCTCGTTTATTTTAAAGAGTTAGTTTTCTGTTATTCAATTTTGCTGTTTCATTTTATTTTTCAATCACCTCGGTTGGGTGAGAAGAAGCTTTCTTCTTTCTTTTAGCTTTTCAGTTTTTGTAAATTTCTTGCATTTGTCCACGCTTTGATTTTAATTTGTGAAATCACGTGGATGGAAATTCTAAGGTTATGTATTTTGCATAATCTTCCTGAACAAACAAAACTTTTGCTTTGCATAGGAAATAGCATTGTCCTATTTTAATTTAGAGTCAAGTGCAGTTTTTATTTTAGGCCAGAACCTTCAGTTCAAGGTTTTTTTCTGCACCATTGTGATTTAACCCATTTTGTGAAATAAATTGATTGTTAATTAGCGTCTCTGGGTTAAAAATTCTGTTCTTTTATTTTATTTTAAACCCTTTTCAATTTTTCGGGTAATTAAGAAAGTCTGATTTCATTCACTCACAATTTACTTTTCGTGGTTAGATTCAAGTTTTAATTTGCGAGGATAACTCTGAGGTTAATTGTTCTTTTGCGTTTGTTTAAATCTTTTCCGTTGAGCTAGCTAATTTTATTTTCTTTTTCATTTTAAAATTCATTTTTCATTCTTCAATTAATTCAATCAGTACACAGCAATTCATTCTGTACTTAAATGTGTGTACGTGTATTTATCGGTATTTTTTATAGAAAATAAAAGCGTTTTAGTGATTAATTTGTGATGTTCAATAGTGAAACCAGTCGCCACCGACCGGAACATAACTGCAATATCCATCAATTTTACACCTAAGTTTATATTATAATTATGCTGGATCATTCAAATATTCAAACTTTACTGTGCACCCCCTCCATAAACTCCAAGCTTTATATGCGCCTGAATACAATTACGTATTTTTTTCTTGTTATAATAATTAAACCGTATTTAAAGCAGATATTATATACCAATTACGTCACCAATTATTACTTTTAGATTAAAACCTAAATGAAAATATTTGAGTGATATGAAATACTAATAACGAATAGATCTAAGAGCGCCGCCAAGCACAACCGCATTGACGGTGCTAGTTCGACAAACAAGTTAAAAAAGCTTAGCTCAGTTAAAGAAAGTGGGGCTCATCCTTCTACATTAAAATATTCCATACGATTTACGGGCGGATATAATTTTCAAACGTGGTTAGTGTAACTCGTACCAAGTAAATTGCACTACCGCATTTACACGGATAATCGGACAACGGTTTATCAACTATGGCATATGTAACAATCGCCACATATGCCAAATTCCACGGCCTAGTTATTGTACCACTGCTATTTCAATTAAGTTTACACAATAGCTGAAAATTCTTTCTATTTATTATCAATCCTAGGAATTCTTGAATTTTTTCTTTCTTTGTCACATAAAACAAAGTTCACACCATTTATTGAAAATGTAGAGACAAAACCGAAGAGTTTAATGAAACCACTCCTAACTATCTAACCACGTGGTTCTAAGCTCGCTTACTAATATTTGACATATCTATTTTAGCACACGCAACCCATATGTTTAAGTTAGGAATTATTCTAACTGTTGCTGATTGATTAGCAAACAGCTAGCGTTTCACAATGAACAATCAAACTGTTTAACCAAGTCTGGAGTGTTATCCTTATTTCAAACAAGGCGATCACAGTACCAAACCCAACATTAAAAAAATGTAACTTGAAAGTATCTTAAAATTCTTATATGCTACACCCGAAAACTTTATTATACGCAATAGCGTACTTATAAATAAATAAATATACAAATATTGAGATAGTCGCTCAAAAGAATTTAAAAAAGAATCATACAAATCTATTAAATAAGAAATAAATACGTTTGTCAACCTGTCACTACATTCAAATTTGCCAACATTATTTTCAGTAACCAACATGAAATAACTAAAACAAGAAAGTAGGGTATTTCACGTCTCAATGTCTAAATTATTGAAAATAATTAGGGAGTAATTTGAATTTCGTTTAATGAGAAATACGTAAGAGGTTATGTAACTAAATCCGTGTTCTACATACATACATACATATGTGTAATCTGAATGTTTTGATCATTTTATTTTATGCCTCGTGAATTATTCTTATTTACAATTCTTGCATTTAAAAATCAATTGAATGATAACCCAGTTTGTGAAACTTTCTTTCACACAAACATTTAGAGATATCATGGTAATAAATAAAATGTCAAAAGTCAAAATGACATTTCATTTTCTAATCAAATTCACGATTTACACTAACATCATTGCCACGCTAAAGCTTGGAAAAGTGCACCCAATGATTCATATGGAATAACAAAACCACTAAACAATCGAAGTCCAACTTCCATTTTTTTTAATAGTTTATCAATTAATCTGTTAAATACCATTGATTAAATGCTAAACTGTGTAATTAGACACCGTGTGTGATATAATTATCAGTAAATATTGTTAATGCTATGTTAATTATCAGGTTAAACACAAATCTTATCAAACAACTGAATTATATAAGCTATTTTACTGCAATCACAGCATCCTTATAAGCATTTCCATGTGAATTTGTCCTTACCCTTTGACTTTAGCTGGAAAATTCATGTGGGAAATATCTGCTGCAACCCCCGGAGTATGTTTGACAATATCATAGAGGTTTAGTTCAGATACTAGATCCGATTGTTTCAAGAGCAATGACAAGGGTTGTCCGATTCCACCAGCAGCTCCAACAACAGTGACCTTTGTGTTGTTCTAAAAGAATATGTTACCATCATTATACTGCAATAATAATCATTACTGACAATTGAAGATTGCATAACTACATATGTGTGTACTACTACTAGTGCTATTTTTATTTTTTATTTTTTTTGTTAGTATAATTTATTAATACTACATATTATAGTGATAACTAGTAAATATGTGACAAAAACAGATTACTATTTTGAATCTTTAAAGGTCTAATAGGTGACCTTTTATAAATGCAATCAGTGCACGTTGAAGAAAACATTGCGTATTGCAGAATGCGAAAAAAACGAGTTCTAAATTTAGATCGATATCTAAATATAAGTTTAGTGTGGAATTTAAATATATTGCTATTACTTAATCGCATGCAAAAAACACCGGGTTTGGTAGCTAGATCACTATTATTTAAACTTTTAATGAGTACATATCGGGATGTAAAAGTATCATACGTATTTTGCTAGGTTACCTGATTACTTGTGCTGAAATTTTTGGCGCTTTGGCAAGCCAAAGCCGATGTAGGCCTGACCACCCTCGAGAACATTTTTGTGCGGCTTTATTTTATTACTGTGAAATTCTTCTTCGACACCACAAAAACCACTGCTTCTCTACTAACCGTCCGCAACTGATTCTGTAAAGGAATCCGATAATTGGTAGGGGGAATTCATATATACGTATTATCTTGTGATAAGGTATCTCTTAAGTTTCCACAGGATCTTAGTATTAACCAAATAAATAAAAAAATAATTATTTATTATCATGATAATATTATTAAGAGAAAAAAATCGGTGGAAGTCGCTTAACAAATTTAATTTTCCTTATTAAAAATTAAACAGCTCTGAACATTGTGGCGACATCTCCACAAAGTAAATTCAACTACGCATATAAGAAATGTTACAAAATTAGAGACCTGCATTCTGATGCATGCATATTATATTTGATAGGACCCATACGACCAAGGTTCGTGTATATAAACTGTAAATATCAGTTGTTTGCAGCTGAGGGTAGAATCTTTAAATAAGAAATTAAGAAAAAATGCATTTTGATCAATCTCTAATTGGTTGTTGTAATAACGTAGGAAATTAGTTCATTGTGCTGCAAGTAATAGCGCAACATGCATTTCGATTTGTAAATAACTTACTTATAATGCTTCATTCACCTGCGTATAAACTGCGTTGAACCAGACCAACAATAACAAGTTCTAAAGTTATTGAGGCATTTCAATGTGTTTTTTATCATAAATGGTCGGAACGATATGGGTAAACCAACAAGCAAATAGTTTAAGCCTCAAAAAATTTTAAGTATTTCTGGAAGTTGATGTCCTCAGTTTTACTTAACGTATGTTTATGCACATGTGGACAAAGCTTAATGCAGTGCTTAGTGACCGTTTGAGATTGCTGTTCTGTGGATTTAAGTAGGTATGTCCATGTTGTTTTATGCTGAAGATTATTATTGTTTTTATGATAGTCATAGTTTGTGGTTATTGTTCATTTTTGGTTTAATTTTGTGCGTTATTTTATTCTCATTACGATTATAATAGAACTTCACTGACATTTTTTCTTATTGCATTAAAGTGATTAACGATTTATTGTAAGCAAGGGTCAGTGATGTAAAATTGCGAACAATTCTTGACAATTTACAAAAATAATATTTGCATACACGATATTAAAAACCCATTAATTGCGCTGTATTGAACTATCCTAAAACTGTGAAAGATACGTCGTTGTACATAACTTTGTTTAGATACTATACCTTTTATAAATAAAGTATCTTTACATATTGTTTCAGCGTTATATTTATATTCAGATTTTATCATGCATACAGTTCCCGACATTATTATTTAAATATTTAGCACTCGAATAAATGCCTCGACGCTTTGATGGTGCTAAATATTAATGTCGGAGACTGTGTGTGTATATACCAAACACTATTATAGTTATGAAATATTTGGTATATACCCAAATGAAAATTTTTAATATTAAAACTATAACGACCCATTTGAATGTACCGCCAGACTAGTTGTAGTTCGGCGTGCTGAAGTTGGTGGCGCAAAACCTTGTCGACAAAACAGCATGCAATTTCCATTGCTTGGCTTTGCAGTTATTATAACCTACAAAATATTTGTGCCTTTACAATCTATTTTTTTTTCTGGTTTTGTTAATTGTTATTATTTCTTGTTATTTTTATTTATTAAAAAATGGATTCGTCCAGCAGTTCAGATGAAGAGGATTTGGAAAAACTACGCGAGGCAACGGCCACTGAATTCATTAATGACGAAATGTTTCGTGGCTATAAAGGCTGCAAAGGTATTCATAAAATATAAATAATACATATAAGGTATTACTAAAATTCATTTATAATGTATCACAAAGCTCATTTATTTATGGCTCAAATCTGCAATGTACATAGCATGCTGAACATAGTGTAGTTCAGCGAAGAATAGCATAACACGATATCTCGGGATCAAATATGTGATGATTTTAAAAGTCTAAAAATTTTACAAATAAATCTCCGGTAGAGGGACATATTGGCTGGCAGTTTTTAAGATTAAATACTCCACCGGGAGGCGCTAGATCTTCGAGCTTTATCTGGAATTGGATTCAATTCTAAAAACGTTCTTCTAGGACCGACTTTTATATCTCCGAATTTATAAGCTTTAAAAGCTCATTATTTGCGAATATTTGTGGAATTAATAAATATGTATTGTTATATATAACTTATTAGTAGGAAGTAAAATAATTAAATGTAGCGTGTGGATTTGTGGAATAAAAAAATTAAATAAAAAATTGATAAAGAACGTTTTAAAAGGAACTCAACCAAACTAAATTCCATTTTTTTTTACTAATATTGCGAATCAGCAGGTGCTGTAAATGTGAATATTATATATATTCTTTCTAGATAAATGCATAACACAAATAAGATATTGTCATAAACATACTAATTCAATTCCTACTTTGCCAAAAACAGAGTTTTGATTGTTGTATTCTCCTTTTGAAGGAAACGCTAGGTTTACACATAATCTAACATAATTTTCAGCATTATTGGATTATATAAAAGAGTAATTTCGACAAAATCCTTCCTTTTTTCAGAACCAATTGACGATAGACCTAAACTGCCTTCTCTACGTCCTATAAAAGACGATCAAGAACAATTCAATCTGTTAGATGTAACGCCGGAATTCCAAAAATTCGTAGCAAAACGTCTCGGCGAACATTTAGAAAAAGAATTACAGAAACGACTTACGTCAAGTATGCAATATAAAACTAGGAAGAAACGGAAGAAAAGCGGTGTCAGACTGTTCAAAGACTCAAAAGTGTTCTTGAGTGTAAAATCGGAGGGCGGCGAAGATTCGAATAGAAACAAGGTAGAAATTAAAAGGAGAACTGTTGAAAATGAAAGAGAAAATTAGTAAAGATATTAAAGTGAAACTGTGCGCGGTTAATTCGGACGATGTTTTGAGAAAAAGAGGTACGGAATTTTGGACAGAACGCCGCAAAGGGGAAGTGTTTGTTTATAGAAGTGATAAAAATGGACAACTTGTTTGTGTAGAAAAAGAGTTTGTATAAAAATAATAACAAGATAATAGAAGATAAATGATCATTCATAAAAATCATTGTTGTTAGTGGTTATTTAAAAAGCATTTTAATTATTTGCAATGAGAAATTACCCTCAATCAGAAAGGATTGATATGATTTTAATAATTGGAAAGTGTGAAGAAAATTGTTTGCTAGCATCAAGGATTTATGCGCAAAAATATCCTAACAGACGCCATCCCGATAAGCGTTCTTTAGAAAATTTGCTGCAAGTATTCCGAAGTACAGGAAGTGTGTGTTATAAGAAAACAGAACGACAAAAACCAATTACCGGCAATGAAGGAAATAATATTTTAGTTATTGAACCTCTTGCTGAAAATCCGCATACAAGTCAGCGAAAAATAAATGAACCTACAGGGATAAGCAGAGGGAGCAACAAAAGAATTATAAAGATGAACAAATTTCACCCTTACCACATATACAACTGCATCAAGAACTAGAAGAAGTAGATTATGATCGGCGGCTTGAATTTTGTTTAATGTTAAAGACTCATTTCAAAAAAGAGTACGCCTTTGCATTGAAAATAATGGCCATCATTTTGAACATTTTTTAAAACATTAGCCGTTTTTAACATATCGGTTTATCCGTTTTAATAAAAGTACATTTCTGAAGTTTACTTAGTTATGACTTTTCATTAGTTTGTAGAAAAAGCCAGTTGAAAAGTTAGGCTGATTATTATCGTCTATCTATGTTGAATAATAACAGCAATTTTGTCCAAGACTATTTCAAAAAAAAAAAAAAAATGGCTAGGAATTAATATTTGAAAAAGAAAATGAATTAATTACTAAGATACTATAAGAGATAGGTATCGAAAGCATTAATACAATCTTAAACACCGTTAAAATTAGAATCTAAATAAGGTAATAAATACAGGCTGTTCCATTTAAAATAAGAAGGTTACTTGCATTTAAAGATAGCGAAAATTAAAAGTATGTTTTTGTTCACTCCGTATAATTTTTTGCATTACTTTTATTTTATTATCAAATCTAATGCTTTAGTTAAAAAATAAATACAGTTTAAAATATCTAGCTTAAATATGCATAGCAAGGCATGCTATTCAATTTTGGTCTACATTTTGAAGGCTAGTTAATTATCTCGTAAACGAGTCGAGTTAGGCATAAGAAACCTAACACCAACTTGTCTTTATTTAGTCTGTACTATCAAAATATGTCATAATATACAGAGTGTTCCATTTAATTGTTCACAACTTTGGTGTGTAACTTTTCTTTGAGTCATCCTGTATACTTCAAAATAATTTTGAAATGTGCTCCTTCTGAACATGTATAACCTTTAACAAAAAAAAATAAAATAAGTTACCACTTTTCGTATATAAACCTGTATATACATATTTCGTATTCTGACAACAAACTTGTACACCTGAAGATGTTAGTGTAGCTAATGAAATATACATAGTGTGAAGATTAAAAAACTTTTTGAGATAGAAGTTTATTTACTTAAGTAAATATATCTACTTTTTATATGTAAGAAAATACATATGCGGTAGTAGTGTAATTAGTGCTGTGTACTGAAGGTACAAAAGAAAATGCAAAATGAATTTAAAAATGAAAAATTAAATTTATTAGCTTAGCGGATAAATCAAAAGGGCGCAAAAGAACAATTAAACTCAGGGTTACCCTCGTAAATTAAAACTAATCACGAAAAGTAAAATGTGGGTGAAAGAAATCTGACTATCCTTAATTATCCCAAAAATTGAAAAGGTTTAAACAAAAATAAAAAAACAGAAATTTTTAATGACGTTAACAACCAGAAATCTTATTATATTAAAAAAAAAAAATGTTAAATACAGTTACGCAGGAAAAAAAAACCTTGGACAAAAGGTCCTGGTCGAAATCAAAACTGCATTAGACTCTATTATACAAAAGGACAATGCAAATTCCTTTAACAAACAAAAGGTAACATAGTTCAGGAAGATAGTCCTTTTTTTACACAAAAATCCACGTGGTTTCAAAAATTAGAACTACTTAAATTAAACGTGGACAATTCCAATAAATTATCAAAAGAAAAACTTAAATACAAGCACAAAGCTTCTATTCACCCAACGCGAGGTGATTAATGAATAATTACAAAACAGCAAAATACAAAAAACCAAAAATTAACTCTTTAAACTAAAATATCTTCCTGCACGTAAAATAATAAATGATCTTATACCAAAATTGTGTACACAACAATACAACAACAATTATTATTTAATGAATTCCTACATGGACGAATAAATCAAAATAAACGAATTCAAATTTTAAAATCAAATGAAATAACAAAATGGCAGCTATGAAATACAAATTTACAATAACTTACTCTTTCGTGTCAATCTCGGAACTGAGCTCTTACAAGATAACACAGTCGCATATATATATAAAACAACAGCTGCGTGCGCTACGCCTAAAGATCATAGAAGAAGAATACTACTAAGAAGGACATGAACTAACATGAACAAATAAAAATATATTACAGAGTGAAAACAAATTTAAACAACTGAACATTTAAATAAATAAATTAAACAATTAACTCAATAACTAACTCTTATACAAAATAAAATAATTTGAAATTTCTCGCAACATTGACAAAGGCTCATTGAAATAACAAAGAACACTGAATTTACGACAACCGGGGTGCCAGACCACAGCAGTATTTTTGATCAATTTTCGATAATCCGGGCATTTCTAAAATCCGGGTCAATCAGTGCAATTATTAGTTCGGATTAAAGAAGTCATACTGTATTCCATTTAAAATAAGACAGTTGATATTAACACCCTGCATACCGAAAGTGCTACGAAGTTACAAATATTTTCCTTAAATAGATCACAGTGGGGTCATGATTACACTGCAAGTTTTAAAATGAAATTCCTACGAGAATTTCCAAAAAATGTAATGACCCAGTTCGGTGGGACACCTGTATATTGTCCAAAATATACATTAAAGTCCTAATTATCTCAACACTTATCTCAATTGTTTTCTTCTTAATCAAAACTCAAACTGATTCGTTGCCATTTTAATTATTTAATTTTTGCTTTAGAAATAACAAAGTTCGCAATAGTACGCTAAAATCTTTCAACACCAAAATTTATACGCACGCGTTTATCGTTGAATTATAAACAAAACTGTATCGAAACTTTGTACACGTGTAATGCCATACAGAAATTTTGTATAGGCAGTGACGACGCATACCAAATCTGCATGCGCATTCAATCGTACCGGTTTTAGTACAAGAAATTGTAAAGACTTGTAAGCTGTCAAATGGACATACAAGGAAAGAAATTGCAATTGTCTTACCTTATGGCTGGCAGACTGGGAAAATAAAGTTTCTAGAAGTAGAGTCTGAGCGAACAAGAGAAAAGGGATGGGTACCCTTTTAGCACCAGGTACCAACATCTCTCTGCTGCCACAGTAACAAAAAATAATGTAAAAATAATATGCACCTTCCAATACACTAACATTAAATAGCAAATATAAAAGTTTCATTATTGTTTTCCCTAGAAATGCTAAGAATCTTCAGGTTATTGAATATAACAAAGGCTTTATAATAATCATTTATTAAAATAAATATACATCATAAACGCTAACCGTAAATATCTTACCACGCTAATTATATACATCAGTTTTTAACACGGCCTTCTTCAAAATTTGCGCAAACGTATTCCGCGCCATCTCGCACAGAACTTTGCTCTCCTGCGAGGAGCATTCGTCCATCCTGTTCAGATGCGTGTCGAAATGCGACGATAACGACGCCTGCGATTGACAGATCCTGGCCAGTTGCAGGAGTAACTGCGTTATGTCTTCTATGAGTGGGGGGAACGCCTCGCTGATCCGAACCAGCGCCGGCAATATCGGTTTGAACAGTTTCACTCGTTGACTACTCGAAATGCTCCCCAGCAAGGCGTAGAGGAGATTCAAAGAGGTCACGCACAGATTCAAACTCTTCGGGAGGGAATATTGCAGCGACAGATACGAGAGGAGTTGTATGGCGAAGATCTGCTTGTTCAAGCTGGGTTGTTGCATCAATTCCAGTAGAAAATCGAGACATATATGCATGGACGGCACGCCTTTGACAGTTACCTCGATCAATTCGCTGGGATACCCCTGAAAATGGGAAACAAAACAGTAATATAGTAAAACTAAGGATGAGATAAGCACGGTACGTACTTGGAAGTGAACTAGCTTGGCTAATGTTGTGTCGGCGATGAATGCCTGGTGAAGGTAGCAACAGACTAGAGAACGAACTTCCTGTAGAGCTAATAATTTGTCGGGATGCTTGCGATCTTCTTCTGTTTCCATGCACGTCTCTAAGAGCATTTGAACTGCTGCACTATCCTAAAATAATGAAGTGATGAAAATTTGTTGGAGCAAAATCACAAAAGTCACATTCTTTAATCATTCTGCGAAACTTTGTTAACCTTTCGATAATTATTGTTCCTTCGCGTTAGAACACAAAAATACAAAATCCGCCGTAAAATTTGGGTTGCGCTAGAAAGCAATGCGTAAGCTGTTGTTCTTTTTGTTTCGAGCAATATTGCTTCCTGGCGTAGGTAGTTCTATGCGTTAAAAATCTTACAAGTGGATCAAAATGGATGGTAAAAAGTGGAGGAAGATTTTTGTTCAAATGCGTAAGCTATCTAGACGAATATTGTCGCAACCATAAGAAACATTCTTGTATGTGTTATTTAATTTTATCCATGTTGTCCCATAAACAAAGTGAAGTACACGTTATTATTTAATTTTATCATTTTTGTGTTAATAATGTCGCAAAATCTTGTTTTATAAAACATTACCGCGCATCATAAATGCTTGCATTGCGTCATAAATTTTTGCGTTATAACGCAAAGAGACAAAAAGAACGAAGCTATTGTAACGCTACAGAGTAGCATGCAGCCCGGTATAAAAAAAAAATGTTAAAAATGATACATTAATTAAATTAGTAAAATCAATTTTTCAACATCCCAGTGTCATCTATATTCATCAGTATTAAAACATAAGTGGGCTCTCTCCCATGCCAGATGGCATGCATCCGATTGAAACACGTTGGCATCAAAAAAATAACGAAATTACCCCCCTTATTTTCCTCAGTAAGTGGGAAGGTGGTGTGGAGAACTGTTGCCAAAATGTCCTCTCCTTCAATTTGCGTGTTTAATATAGCCAGTTTACACGATATCATACACAAGAGAGTCTTGTACCTCAATTATGATCAAATTTGTGTTATCACGAAAACATTTAAGTGTGAATAAAAGTGGTTTTATTTAATAACAAAGTTCGAAATGTGAACCTGTGTAAAATAAGACATAAATAAGGATATTATTATCTCAGGTAAGTTACGTGAGTTCGCTTATTCAATAACAATTACGTTTTGTTAGTAATTCCACTTTTTTGCAATATAATTCGTCACAGAAAACATAAATACGTTTAAAATTAAATTTCAAAATTCTCGCGTTTTCTGAAAGTTCAAACTGAGGCTGCGTTCCGAGTCGCGCATTTTATGCGATGCGTGCATTGAAAGACATAGAACACTGAGCGTTCCGATTTACTTGTCGTGCAGATGCTGCGCATAGGCTGCATTACCTTTTTTTCTATGCGTTGTATGTTCCATTCTAGCCTCTGTCAGGGTCTAAACTGATTTCGCGGCAAAACTTTTTATGCACGCATACATGTTAAATCGGAACGATGTATCGCATAAAATGCATTATGTGCGACTCGGAACGCAACCTGAGTTATTCTATGCTTAAAAGACGGGTGAAACAGCCTGGCCAACCTTGATGGTAAAATTACTGGATATCAGTTCGTGTCGTAAATACATATCAAATATTAACCTAGTAAACTACCAACGTATACAAATTTTCCCCAGTGATTGCAAACTGTTCAGCGACGATATAAAAAAAATTCCTAACCCCAAAATTTGCCGAACGTAAAAATTTAAATTTCTTATAAGTATATTTACATTTAGATTAGGTAGGGCTGGATGGATAGTAAATAAACATAAATAAACAATTATGTGCTAAGTAAAGTTAGATACATCATATGTCAAATAATAAATGTAGAGCTGGCTCATTTGGCTGTTCCATTTGCACTTGAAAAAGCGGAAAGTAAGGTGAGTATTGCATACTAACCTCACTTTTTATGCAAATGGAAAGCAGCTAATGTAACCCTAAATACCTTCAAAGCGCTATCAAGGCAGTAAAATAGGGCACTTCATCCATTAGGAAAGCATCAGAAAACAATGGGATGCCGTATTCAATATATCAGAATATTTTAAAAGTTTCTAAAGAAGAGAGTATATGACTATTTTGTATTTTTTCAAGATGACGAAATCCAGGAAATTTCCAAAACCCAAATTATCTAGATGGTCATAGAAGGGGAAGGTACGTTTTTGAACTGAAAGAGAAGCACGTTGAGTGAAATTTTATTTTATTTTATTGAATTATATAGTTTATGTCATTTACGCGTTTGTTATTTCTATAATGCATATTTTCTGTTATTTCCTTTCATTTAAATTCAAATTTTTGTTTTGGATTTACCTCATGTAGCTTTCAAATCGGTTTTTAAAAGAAAATAAATGAGTGATTAGAATTGTCCCATTATGGGGCAAAACCGATCACACTTGATGTATTAAAAAAAATAGTGTTTTAATACATTGGGTTAATATACATGATGGTATGTGATACCTAAAAGATGTCTGATTATATATATTTTTTTTCAATTTTTTTTTTTTCAATGGTAATTGCAACTCAGAAATAGTACATAAATAATAATACATTCTTTATAACTGAAGGGTGCACGGGAATAACGATCAAAGTCCCTTTTTTTGTGAAAACGAGATAAGCGTGCCATTGTGTAGGAAATTCTGAATATTATAATAGTTGCTATAATGTAGTTTTGTTTTGAACCTTTAAGTCGCAAACTTTAAAATTAATTTATCTCTTAATGTATGAATACGGACTTTGATCGTTATTCCCGTGCACCCTTCAACTGTAAACTTCTAAAAAAATGATACATCCAATCACGATCACCATAACATCCAATATTTTATGCTTTTAATTTTTGCTTACTTTTTTGCATTATTAAACCAACCTTTGTCTATATTTCGAAGCATTTTTAAATACAATTATTAACATTCATAACACTGCGTAGGCTTTCACGGCCGGTGAACTGTTCAGTTCAGTTATCCTGAAGAAGCTGTCAGTATGAACAGCGAAACAACTTTTGACACACGGCGAAACCCGCAAGAAGCTGTTAGTTATTAACATTCATCACTAGTTTTTGACAGAAATAATAAAAAACACTTAGATAACAAAAGAATCTGAATTTATTACTTATTAAATATATTGTAGTTACACTATTACGAAAAGCACGAAAGAATAAATTATTCGTGTACCAACTATTTACACAAGTTGTCTAGTCGTGTACTGCCTACTTAAGCGGCACCACAACTTTTCTTATGTTTCAAAATCTCCACAGGAGTCAACATCAATTCCTCACCGCACTTGTCACACTTAAATAATTTAGAATTAGCTTTAGGCTGAATATTGATCGTCCTCTTTTCAATCTTAACTTTCGCTTTTTCGCAGAAACTTTCATGTTGAAATATCCTAAAGAACGACAATCCGGTCATTACTTCCGCACAATTAGGACATTGAAACTCGACGGAATACATTTCCTCTTCCAAATTGGCATCCCACTCTTCTTGTACTAAGCAATTGTATATGACATTTTCAGTAACTCTAACGCCACCCAATTTCCTATCCTCTTTCATTGCAAAATCACTATCGAATGGATTTTTTGTGTTACGCAGAATTTCATCTTCGAAAAAATCTATATTTTCGTTGTATATGACTTTAATATCGGCTGGCAGCAATCGTTTGATATTATAACTGACTTCGCTTGACATAAACTTGATGAGGTCGTCTATCAAATCAAGATCGTCTTCGATTTTGTAGTCATTTAGTTTCGCTTCTAAGTGATTGGACCATTTTTTGCGTAAATCTAAAGCGGTTTTTAATAGAGACTTTCCTTGGCCAACGTACGGGACGTCAAACGATAGGAAATCATCAAATACGAATTTGGTTAAAGTAGCATTGGTAGCTATAGTTTTACTTAGTAACAATAGAGTTTGCAAAGCTGGCATGCGCATGACATTAACCAAATAGATTTTCTTTGTTTTCAGGATGGATTGGTACATTAATATTTGATGTTTCCTACTTATAGGCCTCTTGCTGAAGTACCCAGGTGGTGGTATTTCAACGTCATCGTTATGGAGATCCAATATATCGGGGTACAACGTGAAAATGCTCATGGGTCGTAGGAATACGTAGTTTTTATTTTTAGTATGGTATAATTTCTCATTCACAGTCTTAGAAGTATTATGTTCATCTTCAATAGCAATTGAGGTATAAACCGCTAGCTAAACGATTTTTAACATCATCAAATCTTTATAACTATCCGCACTGCTTTCTAGCAGTAACTTTTCCACTCGCCTATGATCATTGGTGATTTTAAATTCGATGTCTCTCAGATCGAAACCGCCATCGTTCTTTTCCGCGTCAAACATTTCTAGTCTCAGATATTTTCTCTGCGCGGATTTCGATTTGTTTTTTAAATCGTTCCTGATTGCCCTTAACTTTTTCAGTTCTCCATATCGGATGGATCTTTCCGCACTGGACAATTCTTCCTCGGCGATTTTAGGTAATAGATCAGCATCTATCAGAATATCCCTAAACTGTTCCAATAGTTTGGTGACTTCGTAAAATCTTTGCTCCTCTAGACAACGCTTCCTGGCCCAAACTTTAGAATTCTCTCCGCTGCGTTTGATTTTCAACCATTCCTTATATAAGTTTAGCAAAGTTATAGGATCTCCATGATTTGAATCTAATCGCTTGCGTAATTCTTCGGCATCTAAGTTTCTGGACGCGGTTTGGGTGAAGGGGCTTTGAACACTCAATAAAGCGGCAACGGCTAGGATGGAATTCACATTTCCGAAAACTGTGGATAAAATTAACATCTTCCCTATAGTTAAATCCACCGGTAATCTGGATAATTTCTCCCCCAAGGACGTTAGGGATAATCCCTCTTCTTCCACAGCTAAAGCGCCGCAGAATTTTAATTTTTCCAAACTTTCTTCAATGGATTCATTGCTGGGTTTCTCCAAGAATGGAAACGTTGATGTATTCTCAAACCCACTGATATCATGTGTAATAATAGGGAATCAAAGGAACTAAATGTATTTCGTGTTAAATGCCTCAAAGCCTTAAAATCTTCTCTTCAGAATTATAGACGGAAACAACACCCAGGTCCTGTACGTCCAGCTCTTCCAGCACGTTGCCTAGCACTGTCTTGCGATATATTACACTCTGCTAATCTATTTATTCCGCCTTCTGATAGATAACTCATCCTGTTAACTTTTCCCGAGTCTACAACGAATCGCACGCCGTCAATTGTAACTGATGTTTCTGCTATATTGGTGGAAATGATGCACTTCCTCATACCCTCCGGAGGATAATCAAAGACCAGATCTTGCTCTTCTAAAGACAAAGTGCTGTGTAAAGGTAGGACAATCCAGTTTTGCTTTCGTTCAGCATACTCCTTAATAGTTTCACATAGAGTGTTGATTTCTGAGAAGCCATTTAAGAAAATTAACAGATCACCTTTTTGATTTGGAGGGTATTTCTCGTCGATCATTTGTAAAATCTGCAAATAGGGTGTGCAATTGAATTTATCTCGATTTTTATCATAGGGATCTTTTATTACGGGTTTATAATGCAGTTCTATAGGATATAATCTTCCAGGTACTTGTATCACCTCCAAATTTTCAATTAGCGAAGTAGTCCATGAAAATTTTAAATGGGATAGTTTGCCGACATTAGAATTATTTAAAATCATCTCGTTTATATAGCAAACATTCATCAATTTCCCACTAAAAAATCCCCATGTAAAATGCCTTTCATGCACTGTCATCTAATATAATAACATCATACAATTAACGTATCCTCCTCAGAAGCTTGCCGTAAAAGTAATCCTCTGTCATGAAAATTATCGCAGTATCCTTCCGTTTCGCTTTCTCAAATCTAATTTGATAACCGACTGTGCTTTTATAATCCGTCAAAGTTTCATGCGCACTCTTTTCGCTAGAAACACAGGCGATCCTTCTCGCTGGGTACATACTACTTTTTCATAACCTGCATCCATGATGTACTGAGGAACTTGTGTTGATTTCCCACATCCTGTATCGCCAGCGATCAATATCACTCTGCAACCTTTCAACTTCTCGATGATTTCTGTTCGGTATGCAGCGATCGGGAGGTCATTCTGTGCTTTACGCAACTTTTTCACCTTGGCAAATTTAGACTTCTGTTGAAAATCCTGATATACTCTCACAGTTTGCAAAAAATCTTGAAATTTTTCCTTAGATACATGAAACCGTTCACCATGCTTATCTAATACTGGAAGTTTCTCATATAATTCCTTGAATGTTAAGTCGAAATTTATATTCAACAATTTGTTCTTGTCGATATCACCTGAAGAACCTCGATTTACTTTTATGCTAAGGTATTTATCATAAAAACGCCAGAATCGTGAAGATTCTTTAATAAGCATTGTTCTTCCAGAAATCTAGCTAACTCATGTTTGTAAGAGCTCAAATCTTTATCTTTTTCCTCCGACTCTTTATCATATTTGCTCTTTTTGTGATGATCTTTGGAGTAGTCTCTTTCATGTCGCCTTTTACTATAACTGGAATGTCCATATTTATAACAATCTTCTTTATATTTGTAACTCATTTTCGTTTACTTTGATTACATTTTTAGGTCCAAACGTTTATTTATTACTTGATTAAATTGATATTATTGTTCTATTAACGAGGTATAAACAAAATGTTAGGTTATGTTTACGTCACTATCAGTACTTTTCCTACCAACTTAAAAATTAATTTCTACTGCATTTAAAACCCAGTTCACCCGTATAAGAATTACGTAAAAATATAAAAGCTATCTATATTAACACATTCTCCCCTTATTATTGATTTTACAAGCAAAATTGGCGCTTCTTTGGAAACATACTTTTTTATGGTAAACATATTTATAGCGTCTACTAAAGTTTTCTACAAATGGGTAATTTTTCTAGTACTTTATTCTCAAAAAGAATTTTTGATAAAAAGTTCTGCATCGTTACGATCTAAAATGTATTGACAATTAAAAATATAGAAAGTCATACAGGTAAATTTCTAATTTCGTAGTTTTGGCTTAAGAAAAAACTACATTTTAATTTGTAGCCCTATTGAAAAATGTTATTAAAAAACGTTGTTAGTAATTAAGTCTATAATTTATATTAAATATCGGCCGCCTACATCAGATCTGATTTCTTATTTATATTTCATTTATTTTACACCTATAATAATTGAAATTATTTATGGGTAAATTATGTTCAAGTTTTAGAAACCAATTTGTGTTGTGTTTAAAAAGAAATAATTAATAAAGTAGATATGAATGAAGATTTCCAAAACACACATTTTTTTTTGTTTGATTATTAAGTGAATTAGAAATAGCAAAACAACTCAAACGTGACTGTCAACAAAGTCACGTTTGAGTTGTTTTGCTATTTCTAATTCACACACAACACAAATTGGTTTCTAAAACTTGAACATAATTTACCCATAAATAATTTCAATTATTATATCGTTTTCAATGCAGAGGCCTACTCTTTTCTGAAATGAATAGTAATAATGATAATAATCATTCAATTCATATTGTCGGATGTGATTGGTGGCATGTCAGAAACAATATTTTTAATCACATATCTCCATAAAAGCCTGTTGAGATATTGCCTATCTAATTCATCCCGAACGTTTATTTGAAAGTGCGCAGGAGCACCGTCTAATTGTAACCAACACCTTTGGCGGATATTAATTTATAAGATACAATTTAACACAACTAAAAAATATAGGTATATTTTCCAAAAGTAGTGCTAAATTGTATCTTATAAATTGTAGAAACATGGCGCAATTTAAGTGACCATGGCCCTATCACGTGCTTTCCAATTATTCCACACCACATCAACAGACCATCGATGTTGACGATTTAGAGTTCTAAAGAAATTGGGATTCTCGCCGTAGTAATAATAAAAATTGTGCCTATCAACTAATTCGTTGTTATATACAAGTCTCATCCGAAAATAATACATAATCGAGAAAATTTTCATCTGAGAACCGATAAACCAAATTCAAGACGCCGATCATAATCTACTTCCGAAACTTCTTGATGCTATTGTAATTAATAATTCTTCGGATGCTCCCTCTGCTTATCCCTAGTTTCATTTATGTTTCGCTGACTTGTATGCGGAATTTCAACAAGAGATCCGACTAAATATAATTTCCTTCATTTCCGGTAATAGATTTTTGTCGCTCTGTTTAGACACCCTAAGAAAAACTTACAGCAAATTTTCTAAAGGACGCTTATCAGGATGGCCTTTTAGGATATGTTGAGCATAAAATCCTGGGTTGATGCTAGCAAACAATTTTCTTCACACTTTGAAGTTGGTTTTTATGATTTTTTTTAACATAAACTAATAACTAATAATCAAAATATTGCTTGTTTGTGGGGCATGATTTTAAAGGAAATTTTATGTAGATTAAAAAACAAAACAAAAAACATTCGAATCATTTCCGACTATCCGAGGTCACCTGCATAAGATCTCCGCTATTCTTAAATTTTATTGGCTGAAATGAGTTTATAGACCGGACAGAGGTGCCGCTAATCAAATAGCTGGGAACGATAGACTGTAACGGTGCCCCTGGATATAGGTAGCCGACCGGACATCATGAGTAACGGCAATGATACCTTTAATGAATTTAAATTTTCTGCAATTATTTTGCGGAATGATGTTACCTGCAGTTTTGTATTACATTTGGTATTGAAGTTGTAAATATTGAAGTAATTGCAGGATTAGACCATTGTTAAAAATAGATATTAAAACTAAATTTTTATTTTAAATAAAATTTCATGTCCATATGTTTAATTTATCTTAGTTCAATTACATGGTTCCCTAACGTTTCGAACGGAAATCCGTCTTTCTCAAAGGTTTAATTCTTTTACAACTACAATGTAATAAACGTTTATGTTATTTTATTATTTTAACTAATGTAGAAATTGTGTAAATTCAAAGACAAAAAAATGCTGTTAATGACAGAATAGAAATCCAAAATTTATCTAAAATTTCTTTTCCCATTATCAGGCATTTGTAAATTCATAATATAATTTTGATTTCAAAATTGCCTATACAGGGTGGGCCACCACATTCGCGTCGGTTTATATACGAAAAGTGATAACATATTTTTCATTTTTTTTTTTGTTAAGGTATACAGGTTATATATAGGTATAAAGTGTGAAAATTAATGAACACCTGTATTTTTATGCTAATTTTGATAGTACAGACTAATACAAGGCAAGTTGTGTCAGGTTTATATACCTCAACTCGTTTACGAGATAATTAACTATTCTTCAAAATGTAGACTAAAATTTAAGAGACATGCCTGTCATGCAGATGTTTTAAGCTGTATTTATTTTTAAACTAAAACTAAAGCCTTGATAATAAAATAAAAGTAATGCAAAAAAATATACAGGGTGACAAAAACATACTTTAATTTTCACTATTTTTAAGGCAAGTAACTTCTTATTTTAAATGAACAACCTGTATTTATTACAATTATTTAGATTCTAATTTAGGGTCTTAAGATTGTATTAATGCTCCTATACCATCTCTTATACTTTCTTAGTAATTTAGAATTTCTAATTTCAAAATTAATTCCTAGCCATTATTTTTTAAAAAGTAGGCTTAGACAAGATTGTCGCTATTATTCATTATACACAAAAGGCATTTAACAGTAACAGAACTTGTCAGGTATGCATCACTGTTGTTTAAAAAGCATTCTAATTATTTACAAATGAGAAATTACCTCGAGCAGAAAAGGATTGATAGGATTTTTAATAATTGGGGATGGGGAAGAAAATGTTTCCCCTTAGCATCAAGGATTTATGCGCAAAAAGATCTAGCAAGACGCCATCCCGATAAGCATTTAGAAAATTGCTGCAAGTTTCCCGAAGTGCAGAATGTGCCTATAACAGAACAACAAAACCCATTGCCGAAATGAGGTAAATATTTTAGTTTCTGTTGAAATCCGCATACAATTGCTGAAAAATAAATTAAACTACAGGGATAAATAGAGGGAACATCAGAAGGATTATAAAGAGGAACAAATTGTATTCATACCACATACAACTACATCAAGAACTTTTGGAAGTAGATTATGATCGCTGGCTTGAATTTTGTTTATGGGTTTTGGAAAAGTTAGATGACGAAAATTTTCTGGATTATGTGTTATTTTCGGATACGTTAACTTTTCATAATAACGGATTAGTTAATAGGCTTAATTTTCATTATTCGAGAATACCAATTTCTTTAAAACCCTAAATCGTCAACATCGATGGTCTGTTAATGTGTGGGGCGGAATAGTTGGAAAGCACGTGATAGGGCCATACTTTTTTGATGGTCACTTGAATGGTGCCATATTTCTACAATTTATAAAATATAACTTAGCAATACTTTTGGAAAATATACCAATTAGTATTCGACAAAGACTTTGGTTGTAATTAGACGGTGCTCCTGCGCACTTTCAAATTAGCGCTCGAGAGGAATTAGATAGGCAGTATCCCAATAGGTAGATAGGCCGCGGAGGTCCACAGAAATGGCCAACAAGATCTCCAGAGGTAACGAGCCCAGATTTTTTTTATGGGGATACATTAAAAATATTGTTTATGAAATACCATCAACCAGGCCCTACAATAAGAATGAGCGAAGAAGAATGGCGTTTCAATTTACAACAGCAAATGTTTGAATGATGTTAAAGACCCATTTCAAGAAAGAGTACGCCTCTGCATTGAAAACCACAGCCATCATGTTGAACACTTTCTAAAACATTAGCAGTTTTTAACATATCAGTTTATCTGTTTTAATAAAGTACATTTCCGCAGTTTACTTAGTTATGACTTTTAATTAGTACATAGGAAAAGCCAGTTGAAGAGTTAGGCTGATGAATATCGTCTATCTATGTTGAATAATAACAGCAGTTTTGTCCAAGCCTACTTCAAAAAAAAAATAATGGCTAGGAATTAATATTTAAAAAAGAAAATTCTATATACAGTAAGCATTAATACAATCATACAGAGTGTTCCATTTAAATTAAGAAAGCTATTTGCCTTTAAAGATAGCGAACATTAAAAGTATGTTTTTGTTCCCCCTGTATAATTTTTTTGCATTACTTTTATTTTTTTTTTTCAACTCTAATGCTTTAGTTAAACAATAAATACAGTTTAAAATATCTAGCTTAAATATGCATGACAAGCATGCCTCTTAAATTTTGGTCTACATTTTGAAGAATTATCTCGTAAACAAGTTGAGTTAGGCATATGAAACCTTTTGCGTTTATTTAGTCTGTACTACCAAAATATGCCATAATATACAGGGTGTTCCATTTAATTTTTCACAACTTTGGTGTGTAACTTTTCTTTGAGTAACGCTGTATACTACAAAATAATTTTTAAATATAGTCCTTCTGAACCCGTATAACCTTTAACAAACAAAAAATTGAAAATATGTTACCACTTTTCGTATATAAACCGATGCGAATATGGTGACCCACCCTGTATAGTTTTTCTTTCATCTAGTTGTAAAATAAAACTTAAGTATGAATATACATGTTGTATTACTAAGGTAAATTAAAAGAAAATACTATGTTTTATCACTACATAAACAACATACTTTTTCATAGAATAGTATCAAAGGTTAGGGTAAATAAATATAAGAATTGTAGTTGTAGTTTGACGACAATTTTAAACTGTATTGTCCATACTTGTTATTAAAAAACAAATAAGCGAGAAAAATAAAAATAATCTGTGATTAATGACAGAAAACGCTATGGAACAGGAAACTAAGTAAGTTTTTGTATTTGTTTTACATTAATGAATAATAAAATATCATAAACGTTTATTACATCGTAGTTGTAAAAGAATTAAACCTTTGAAAAAGACGGATTTAAGTTCGAAAGGTTAGGGAACCATGTAATTGAACTAAGATAAATTAAACGTAGGGCCACTATACCCAAGAATTTTATTTAAAATAAAAAAACTCTATTGGTCAAGAAAACAAGATTATAGTTAAAATTAAATATTACCTGAGCTGCAATGAGGGCTCTGCACATCTCTTCACGTTCCGCGTCATTGACGGCTTGGCCGTTTTGATCCAATCTGGGATTCGACTGCAGATGTTGATACAACTGGCTCCTAGATGACGCTAAACTAGCTCTTAAAACTCGCAGGACGACGGCAAAGATAGGGGCACATCTGTACACTCTCTCGTCGCATCTCATGATCTGTAATGGGTCTTCAGCGACGTCTATCCTAGTCAAACCGCTGTAATCTCCAACTAGATTCTTTACGGTCAACACCCAAAGCCTTCTGGGCAGAACGCTGTTCAATTTAAACCAAACGTCTTTATATAAATCTTGAACGTATCGCGGCACATTATCGGCTAAGACGTTCTTCGAGAATTGGGTTATGATTTCTGCGAACGGCCAAATATCTATCGCCTCTTTCTTCAGTAATAATTGTAAGATGTCGGCGCACTTCGACGGAGTTCTTTCGAGTTGATTGAAGGCATCTACAAGCATGTATTCGCTTACGAACGAGGTTTTATGGGCGGTTTTCATCGACATGTCATCTAACCAATCTTCAACTAGTGTTAAATGTGGAAAATGCGTCGCCAGTAACTTGAGTAAAGGCCCGAATAATGTCGAATAGGAACTTTGATCCTTCTGCGCGCATGGTGGAGTAAATATTTTATCGGTAATTCGGAGAGAAACTCTGGACTATATATCTTAATTTTCCGCCCGGATGTCGCTAAACTATGAGCGTTATTCAATCGACAATCTTCGTATAAAAGCAAGTAATATAGAAGTAGTAATTGCGGTGTTAAACTCGTTTCTGAAATGATCACGTCGTGATTCTCCGCAACGTCAAAGTCCATCGTGAAGAACGATTTCTTCTCGTTGAAATATTGCCCGAAAATCGAGCTCTGAAACACTCGCCTGATCTCATTTTCCGTCAGCGGTTTGTTGGATTGCTCGACGTGTTTCACATTGCGTAAGATTATACTGTTGACGTACACGTCAACTAGCAGGGGAAGTACTGGGTGGAGGGGATTTACGCTGACACAGATCTGCTTGTAAATCCAATTCTTGATGTTGACGTTGTGTTTGGCGAAGCCCTAGACTTTAAAAGCTGGTGAATGCAATGGATGGGTAAAAATCCGGACATGTTAGCGTTTAAATTTTCCGTTACGGGTACTTTGACGGCGTGCGCCGTGACTACTTGTTCGGTGAAAATCTCTTGGGTAAACACCTGTTTCAATCGCGTCACATATTGTTATGCCTGCATCGTCCACGCTTCGATGCGAACTTGCCGCAACCAGATCGCAGATGGCGTGATTTTGATTGCAGGTGGGAAGTGTATGGGCCATTAGCAGGAGCATTTCGCCGAAGGACGCCGTCACACCGCTAGCCGATTCGAAATAGGCCTCTTCGCGTACCAGCCATTGAACCTGGGAATAACTAGATAGGTACCAAAAGATAATATTACCTCATTTATTACCCATTCTATGCTTTTTCTTTTCGTGTTCCGGTAAAGGAAACTAACGACGAACAAGGATAACATGCAAACCAGACCTATGGAATCGAATTCTGACTCTGCTGGTGTTGGGCTGGGATGGGATATCACAGTTGCACTATCATGTTGACTTCGTCACTGAAATCTAAACTTAGAAATATGGTATCGTTTAAACAGTATAACAAGAAATAGTTCCCGCTGGCGTAGTTCTGTGATGTACCCAGCTTTTGCTGATTCTTAGAACAGTGTACGACCAAACAAAATATTAAACTTGGATCTGACGTGATATATAACGTAAGTGGAATTTTCGTTTGCATAAACGACGCGTAAAAATCATTAAGATAACAAAGAGTCAGGTGCGAACGAAGTGAAAGTGTGATTTAATGCGGGCGCAGCAGAAGAGGATAGAGCATTCATTAATGAATTGTCTTTCGAAAATTATTATGAAATGAAATCTCAAAGGAGTCATTGGCTCAATGGATTAATATTCGTTTTAATAATGAAATTAAAACATATTTTTGTGTTAAAGCCAAGCTACACACGGAATTTTGCTTTATTTATTTCGTCAATGCCTGTTAATCTTTCATAGACAATTATATCTTATTTACCACTGTGTTTTATTTGCGGTGATAAATATTTTTGCTTTTGTGGACTATTGGAATTAAAATAATCTTTGTTTTTCTTGATATATATTTCATGTTTTTTTTTCTAAAATTCTTTGTCATATATCTGCAGTTAACAGCGAAAGACATCTTAATCTTGCTAAGAACTGAAGTAAAAATATCAGAAAAACATTAAAAAAAAGTAGTCGATGCGTATGCGAAAAAGAATTTTTTTTATTCATTTTGCTTAAAATGTAACTTAACACAGTACTGTACAAGTTTTAATCGCGCCCAGTAAACAAAATTCAAATCTTCCGCAATTATATTCAGTAACTTCAACTTAAAGGTATTCAAAAAATATAATGTAATACAAATCGTAGGTAACTTCATGCTTTAATGTTGGAAGTTACTGAAATAAACTTGCGCAAAATTGAAATAAGCTTATCTGGGAGGGTCTTTACAAAAAAAATATGCAAATTATTATTTATCTGGTTGCACTTTTAAGGTTTTTTCCCAATTTTGTTTTTTATCAAAGTGTACCAAGTACAAGTACGACCTATAGCATCAGACATAAGCTTTTGTCGCTCTTGAATTTTTTCTGTTTTGTTGTTTGAGAATCAATATGAAAATATAATTGTTGGAGCAATTATATATTGTACATACTTTATAATGTTAGTAACTGTCAAACTATATTATTTGTAACAAAAAATGATAAAAAATAGAAAAAAGGGAGAATTAGCAGAATTCAAATTTCCCGCATTTATTTCTAGGAAAGATTTTCATTTTTTTCGTCTTGTTTTAGGAAATCTCAGACTTTGGAAATGAGACATAATACTAGAAATTTATAGGTATGCAACCAAGTGCAAATGCAGACTTTTATAATAAATATAAAATTGATTTTTATAAATCATCAATAATCATCATTATAGTGTATCTCTGTAAGTTAATTAATACGTTAATTAAAAGAGCGATAAAGATAATAGACATTCATTCTGTAAAATAACTTGGATAAATATAAATCGCAGAACTAACACTTAGCATCCGATCCTTAGACCACAGATTATCCAGATAGTTCACTTGTTAAATTTCTTGGTCGGGATTTTTTTTTTTTTTTTAAGGTACGCGAGGTAGTCACCGTTTCTGGTTTGCAGTGCGCACCCATGCTTGCGCATGCGTATTCACTCCAGCTTTGTTTAATATCTTGCTCATTGAGTTGTCGTTTATAGGTTAATAAAGCAGCAAGCAGTTGTCATTGATTGTTATTGATATACGCCTTGTAGGCAAAGATTATTGTGTTAATTCTCAATATTTTCATATTATTTATACAGTGTGTGATAATGTGGTATTGTTGTGTTCCTGATTGTCGCAATAAATATAACTTTAATATTCAGGGAATAAGTTTCTTCAGGTTTCCAATAGAACCAGAAAGGTAAGCTATTAAGTTTTCATATGTAGAATACATTACAAATAAGTATATATATATTTTAATAGTGTATTTTTATGTATATTTTTTAAGATGTGCATTGTGGGTGAAGAATATTGGTCGTGGGGATTTAGATACAATTTCACCAGAACATCTTCACCAATCTTTTAGGATTTGTGCGGAACACTTTGAAGAGAGTATGTTCGCAGGTCTAGCAAAGAGTCGGTTAAAGAAACATGCAGTTCCTACAAAATTTTTTGAAAGTAAGTACATATGTCTTTCATACATAATGTAGAAATTTAAGCAGTGAACCATTTTTAAAAATACACATAATAAGGTTTACATGTAAAGACGTTTGCACCTTGGAATATTAAATATAACAATGATATCATTTTGATTAACTACTTTGTATGAAAACTGTAAGCCTTTTATTTATATACATAAGTTACATGTACAGCAACAATATAACGCTGGTTCAATTATGAATATATCTGAAAAGAGAATTCTTAAGTGAATCGAGTTAACAATTCTAATTATTAATATTAACTAATTAAAAATTGTACATATATGGATGTCTTTTCTTTGTAGAAGAACATTCTAAGATCACTATGAATGCACCCCAGGAGATCACCATAAGCGAACAAGAAATAGGCCAACCTTTACCACAGCGACCTTCTGCAAACATTGATCGTTCAGGTAATTATATTATGTCTACACAGATTAACATACAGTTATGGACAATAAAGTAAACACACAATTTATGCAACATTACTTTTTTTATGTACAAAACACGTAAATATTCATACAATTGAACATAGTATCTACTTTAATATCCATATCTATTTTAAACAATAATCACTTGAGTAATGAAACAGAAAGTGAAACAATATATTGCTTTAGTATTAAAAAAAAAAAACAACATTTTTCCAACATATATTTTAAATTCTTAAATTTAAACTTTCAATTACAGACTCTCCAATTCCATCGACTTCTACTTCAACACTTCCGGGTACTAGTGCAGGCTCAGGTATTTATTATTATTATACTTTGCTAGTAGCATAAACAAGTTTTGAACTTTATATTAATTAACTTCTGCGTATTACAAATTGCCGTGATTTAAAAACGGGTTGGTTGAATTAACTCTATTTCTGAATATATTCTTATTGTATGTGGAAATAAATTGCGTTAATCCACTACGGATCAACAGAATTAAAAATCACTTCATGTTAGTGTTTTTGAATGAAAGTAGAAAGTTTTAAATACGTATACTATTTAATGCTTGCTAAGATTTCTATGCGTCAATTTTAAGTATATAATTATACTAAATTACTTAAACCTTTTACTTATAATTCCCTAATTTACATTTAATCTAATTTTAATTTTGTTAATTCAAATTAAGTTTGTTTTTCCGGAATATCCAATACTTGTACAAATAACAGGTATCATTACCAAGCAATCACATAGTTTTCGTTTATACTGTATGACTCATGCGTTTTACAGTTATAAGAGATTATTGACGAAAGGAGCTTAACTTGAATAGATTTTAATAAATTAAAATTTTAATGAAAATTGGCAAATAATGAGTAATAAGTAGGTTTAAGCAGCTTAGAACAATTAGGCATATAGTTAAATTTGAAACACATACCTAGGATTATAAATCTTAACGATGTTTTAAAGAAGCTTGTAAGTAATATTATTTTTTCATTCCTTTTTTATAGATGTGGCTGCACAAACTTCGACTGCATTAACTGCGGACACACCACGAAAGCACGCTTTGAAAACAGAAGTAAGAAGATTGAAGAGACATTTGCAGAAAGAAACTTTAAAAGGCGATATAGCTGTTCAAAGGAAAATCGATGAAGAAGATGTTCTCCAATTTTGCAAAGAACGTTTTGCTCCAGGGCTATTTAATTTTATTAGCGCAAACTTATCCCTTTGTAAGAGTAAATCTAAGGGTTCAAAATATTCATCAGAATATAAACAGTTTGCTTTGACTATTTACTTTTTAAGCCCTAAAACGTACAAGTTTTTACAAAAGACGTTCTGTTTACCTTCCCGGACAACTTTATTAAGAATTACTGCAAAATGGAATATTCAACCAAAATTCAATTCATTTTCTTTTCAAGTTATCCAGTCAAAAATTTCCATGGTGCAGGATCTAGCAAAACATTGTGTATTGTGTGTTGATGAAATGGCACTGAAAAGATTTCTATTTTACAACAGATCTCGGGATGAAATTATTGGTTTCCATGACACAATTACAAAAACGTACGAGCCAGCTCGAAATGTCCTCATGCTGATGGCAAGGGGTATTACTGCAAACTGGAAACAGCCTGTGGCATATTTCTTCGTAAGTAGTTGTGGTGGAACTGATTTACAATTTCATAATTTATGAAAACTATAAAACGACTGAGGGGAGCTGGCACTTATTGTGAATGCGCTAATATCTGACCAAGGATCCAATTTTGTTAAATTTACAAAATCAAATAATATTTCTGTTGAGAATCCGTACTTTCTAGTGGACAACGAAAAAGTTTTTTATATGTTTGATGTTCCACATCTGCTTAAATCAACCAGAAATAACTTTTTTAAGCATAAATTTGAGATAGAGGAGGGTGTAACAATAAAGAATTTCTCGAAGAATTTTATGAAAAAGATAAAAATTTACGGATGGTACCTAAATTAACGAACGATCATTTAAACCCTAGCTCTTTTAAAAAAATGAAAGTTAGTTTAGCGGCAGAAGTGTTTAGTGCTACAGTTAGCGCAGCTTTGAATACATATATTGCGTTGGGAGCTCTACCTGCAAGCGCGATTGCGACATCATCACTTATAGAAAAAATGGACAAATTATTTGACGTATTCAATTCTTCTGGTGGTCAAAGCACAGGTTATCGTCAAAGTGGTAAGATTCATAAAAAACCTTTTACCGGAGAAAGTTACCAGACAGAGTATCTAAACGAAATGTTGACGTTCTTCAAGAAAATTAAAATTATTAATCATGCGGGCAAAGACATAACTGCTACCATGAAATTTGTGAAAGGGTGGCAAGTAACAATAACGGCATTTTTAAGTTTATGGGAGATCCTTAAACTGAAAGGCATACAATCTCTTCACACCCGCCGCTTAAATCAAGATTGTCTAGAGAATTTTTTCGGTAAAATTCGTCAGCAAGGTGGTAATTCGTTAAATCCGACCCCAATCCAATGCTCCAGAGCGTTTAAGAAATTATTTTGTTTAAATTATTTTGAGCATTCGGATGGCGCTAACTGTATTGAAGATTTTGACGAATTACTCTCATCTATTACTCCGATCCGAATTGAAGAATACAAAACGATAATACCTGACGAAACAATATTTTCAGGATTAATTGTAGATTCTACAGACTATGTCAATTTGAATTACGAACAGAAAAATATTCTTACGTACATTTGTGGCTATTTGTTAAAAAAGTGTTTTGCAAAACACTCGTGCGATATATGCGCCAAATATATGTCCTCACAACAAGATTTAACACCGTCAAATTTGTTTATATATTTTAAAGCACACGGGGGCGAAGATGAAACTTTTGGCAAATTAATAGTGCCACCAGAAGAATTTGTTAAATATGTTTCTGAAATAGAAAATCGATTTTGTCATTCATTCCCTAAGTACGCAACATGTGCTAATGTTGGTGTATCAATTAAAAAGAATTTAGAAGAAGTTCCACTACATCATCCATGCTCTTCTTTTGCCAGGAATTATCTTTTATCTCTATATGTGAGATTAAGGATTTTTTATTCCTTGAAATTTTTAAATAAAGACATGAGTTCTCAAAGCCCATATAAAAATTATAAATTAACAAATTTGCAACATTTGTAATATGTATTTGTATTTTTATAATTACCTGTACATTTATTTATATATAAGTTCATATTACATATTTTTACTCATTTATGTTTATTGTTATTAGTTTTACAAATGTGACAATTTTTAAAACGTTGAAAATTGGAAATAAATCATATTTATTTCATTTATTTTTTATTTCTAACCCACTAACTAGTAAATGTTTCAAACTTCAATTGCTTATTTTTATAAGCTAAATGCTAAAACGATAAAATAATGACGATACTTTTTTGGTTTTGATTTTACTACATTACAATTTCTTATTTGATATATTTTTTATATGTAATAGCATTCGCTTTGTTGTTACATCACTTTACACATACGAATAAACGTTTATAATTTTCTTACACTTAGTTTTTATTAATCTTGGATAAATTATTATCGAAGGCAATCTTACAATCTTTTCTAGATTATGTTTGTTTATATTTTCTTAAAAATTACTTCCCTATAGTTCTGTAATGATCTATTGCCAACATTAAATTCATAACATAAAAAAAATGAAAGACGCATTGAACTTTAATTTTGTTCAATTATATTAATCCGTTCTGACTTTTTATTAAGCGGCCTGTCGAATGGCTAGTAGTCTGCGCGAAGTACCGTTTGTGCCACGAACATCAAAGGTGCCGACTGCAAGTGAACTATCTGGATAATCTGTGCTTAGACCATCCACTTATTTATATGCCAGGCGGTAGAATTCATATTTGCCGCGATTATTTATAGTTACTGGTCAAGATTTATATTTAGCGTTTTTTGGCGGTGGACTATTCGGTCAATGATGACATTTGGTAACGACACGTTCACGTCAAAAAAAAATGTTGACGTTTGATATAAACATGGTCACTAACATAACGCCAAAACGGAGTTCTATGTTGGTGGCTGTGTGTGTCAGTATTCTAATCATCCCATCCAACCTCAGAAATCACAAATATGAATCTGAATCTGGAGCAAATAGTTCTGCTGCTTACATTACAGCAAAAAGATGACGATTTTTCTTTGTACTTTCAATGATATGGACAATGTAAGGCACAAATTGCAACGACTGCGTTGGCCAGCGCTAACACATAGGGAAAAACACTACAAACAACCATTATATTTTGAACGATATGTGGAAATGTATTCGGATAACGAGTATAACTTTTTATCTGTTGCATCAAATAAATTAAATAAAATTTTGCGCGGCTATTTCGCCATTACAAATTGTCTAATAATATAGGATATATAATTCAATCTTAACGTCAAATATCAAGCTAACAATAAGACAAGGTAAACCATTAAACAGTACATATCTAATATATACCTAACCAACAAATGACAAACACGGCTTCTACTTGTATGTCGCTGCAATCGCTTTTTTCGCTTGTGAACGAAGTTTAAAGTATGTTCACGAATTCTCGTGACCAAACCGGATGTATTTTAGCATTGAATTACTTTGATTAGAGCAGTACTAGAAATGACCACAACGCAAAAATAGCAAATTCTATGACCAATTCACATATTTAGTGATAAAGTTATGCGCAAAAATACGCTAATTGTAATACAAAATCGTTGGTAATTCAGACTTGAATGTTTTAAGTTACTTAAAATTATGGTGGGAAATTTGAACTTTTGCCAATAGGAATAGATTTCTGAATTACCCACACCTGTAATACTCAAGTGCTTCCATATCAAGTACATAGTTCGCTTGATTCGCTGCTTATTTTCGTACGACTCTTGCCCTACCGCTTTTTAACTGCCACCGCGAAGAAGCTACAGTGGCAGCGCTCTATAGTACGCCAGCGGAACTATACGTCTGTGACCATATGTATACTAGTATTATATTTGGTATAACCAAGGCGAACTGGGATTTACTATAGACGCCGAGCAGGTGGGTGGAGTTTGCTAAACGCAGACTACTGGCGCTCGTAGCGGCATGTATTGAAAGTTTTTCGGTGTATATTTTTGCGAACGCATATTTATCTATTTCAGCAAACGCGGCGTGCGTTATTTCGGGTATATTACCACTAGATTTACGTTTGAGGGAACTTACAATTTCGTAGGGACGCGATTAAAATAGGGTTTAAGTAGGGTTTAATTAGGGCAACGGGAACCGAGAGAACCGAGTGATTTAGAGAATCGAGTAGATATATGGAGGCGAATTCACCCGCGAAATTAAAACGTATTACTTATTATTGATTATTAATTAATATTAATATTATTAATTATAGGTACTTTTGGAGAGAGTTTAGAACTTTTTACGTATGGATCAGAGGGTGAAGGTGGTAGTTATAGTCTATATGTAGACGTATTACACTAATTGAAGTTAATTCGCGCTAATTAGTGATTGCATATATTGCATATTTAGGCATTTCTATGCATATTTTTACCAAAAGTTCCATATATCGCATATTTAAGCTTTTTCTTATCCTTTCTATTAGTAAAAAATCCTAGTAATTCGTAATGTAGATCGACAACCGACAATTCTCAGAACGATAAATCTTTTACATTGGTTTCTCTAATACTTTTGTCCAAGAACTGCACGTGTTTAATTTCGCCTAGCAGAAGGGATGTGGTAAATACGTTTTATTATTATTAATTCCCAAATAAACTATTCATTCATTGAATATCTTTGAGCGAAAAACAGCATGTAATTGTGTTACGTTTTTAAATAGCGAACAAAATTTCTTTATGGATTAAGCCATATCCTGAACTGGTAAAGGATGGCGACAAAATATTTTGTCGAGCCTGCAGTAAACTTAACTCTTATTTTACTAAAAGCTTTACAATTGTTTTTGAATTCTTTAACTTTTGATATAAAATGACAATTGTTGTTGTAGGTGTCTTCTGAGAGAAAATACCTGATTGATCAACACGCTAAAACTCCATCACATATTGGAAAATGGGAAAAACTAAAGCGATCCGCATGTGTGCAGCAATCTATACGTCAATGTGTAGCATCAACTTCACGAAACTCAGAACAAGAAGAATATAATACGGATCTGTGTAACGCATTAATTTCGTCTAACATACCATTAGCAAGATTAAACAATGTTAATTTGAAATCATTTCTGCAAAAATATTGCAAACATAATATACCTGACGAAAGTAGCTTACGAAAAAACACATGTCACATCTTGTAACCAGGAAACAAAAGCAGAAATTCAAACAATTAGTAGCGAATAATGGTTATTTATATCATGGTAGATGAAAGTACGGATAAGTATGGCCGTTATATTGCCCATTTGTTAATAGGAATTCTTCATGAAGATATTGTAGGTAAATCATATTTAATTTATTGTAAAGAACTTCAAAAAACAAATAATGTGACAATTGCCCAATTGGTTCAAGAAGGTTTATCAAATTTCTTTTTACCTGGAAGTATACCTTGTAAAATTTTTTTTACTAATGTTGTCCGACGCTGCACCATACATGATAAAAAGCCGCGCAAAATTTAAATTTTTTTTATAGTAACATTATTCATACCACTTGTTTAGCTTATGGGTTCAATCGTGTAGCCGAATACATTAGGAATCAATGCCCTTTGATTAATGATTTAATTAGCAATGTCAAAAAAGTATTTTTAAAAGCACCCTTGCGAATCCAATTTTATAAGGAGCGACTTCCCGGTGTTAAGTTGCCTCCTGAACCGATTATTACGAGATGGGGTACATGGTTAGAGCTTGCAATTTTTTTCGCCGATAAGTTTGAAGGAATAAAAAATGTAATTCTTGAAATCACTGCTGACTGCATTGCTCTAGAAAACTGTAAAAAGATAGTAACATCAACAGAATTGCCACAAAACCTTTTGTATATTAAGTCAAATTATAGCTTTGTTTCAAGTTCCATTCGTAAACTAGAAACGCAAGGGATGTCGCTCTGGGAATCAGTCGAAATAGTAGACGAATTTGATATGCTATGTAAGAAGGTTAAGGTACAATAGGTAATTCTATATACGATAAATTTAAAAAAGTGATAAATAGAAATGCGGGGTATTTGAAATTGAAGAAAGTTAAGAAAATTTTGGAAGGTGAAACAGTAAACGATTTCGACTTTAATTTTGGCGTAGATTGTATTGCAAAGTTAAAAAATGCACCAATTACATCTGTGGATGTTGAAAGAAGCTTTTCTATTTCGAAACATATGTATTCTGATAGAAGACAAAACTTCCTCTTACACAATTTTGAAAAACATTTAATTATAAATTGTTTTAGAAATATGTTGTGAAAAAATTTTGTGCAATAAAGTTAATGTTTAAATTTCTGCTCTTATTTATTTTATGTAAAAATTTTGCATACTGTCGCAATTTTTTTGCATATATGCCCCAGGTTTATGCATATTTTCTCAAAAATCGATGCATATATATGCGCATATATTCCAGTTTTTCTTTGCATATAATCTCTCTCTAATAATAAATAAAGTCTCTAATAATTATACTCCGTTAAGGCGAAAGGGATGATTCATCGCCGTACAGCGTTTTATTTGAACACCGGCAAGTCATGACTTATTATTAATTATTAATTAATATTAATATTATTAATTATAAGTACTTTTGGAGAGGGTTTAGAAAATTTTACGTATGGATCGAAGGGTGAAGGTGGTGCAGGGGCGACTTTTGTTTCATGATTCATCGCCGTACAGCGTTTTATTTGAACACCGGCGAGTCAGGGCCGCAATGAGTTCGAGTTTTCGATGCAAGCGTCAATTTTTTTTTCCTTTGTGCTGATATGCGTCTAAGGAAACTTTACATTTCTGTATAGTGATAGCAACAATAAGTTTTAGTATATTTAAAAAAACGTTATGATTCGTGTAATAAAACTGAGTTAACTGCTATGTATTATGATATGAATTTTTATATTTTCATGTATAAAATTTGTTCTTCTAGATATAAGTACATCTTCAAATATAGAAAAAGACGTTACAACTAGTGAATGAAGCGATATGTTAATATAAATTATAAAATGTTGATATTTTATTATTGAACCATTATCAGATTCGTTACCAAATTGATTCGAAATGTTTGTAGCCATAACTTTTTCATAACATTTAAAATGGTGGCGACGCAAAATTGCCTCGCTAGGAACGTGTCTGTTCGTATATTTTTCAAGATTTTTTTTTTAAACAGAATGATCGATTTTAGTCACAGAAATATTTGTTGCTAAAAATGGTTCATTTTAAAGCTTCAATGCTTGACCATGTATATAATTTTTAATTTATTTTTCTCTTGGTTTTTAGGTGATAAATATTGAAAACATGAATGAGTACTACAACGTTTCGCTTTATTGCAAAGCTTTTTCAAGACGACCTAAAAACCAAGAGAAAAAGAAATTAAAAATTAAAAAAATGGGTTCATATAAGTCCTAGGTATATAAATCATTGGATATTGGATTGTTTGAATAGATTTTTGGCCTTAAATGTTGGGTTATACTATACTTGTCCCTGTATTTTAACGTTATACAACATACGCTACACTACACGTCAGATACAATAATTGCAGAAAGGTAATCTGTGTTGCCTGTAATTGCCCGTTCAATTGATTGATAGAAATGGAAAAAAAGAATATAATGAAAACGTAAAACAAATAATAAGACAATTAAAAACAAAAATTCTTCTATTAAATATAAATGAAAATATGTTTGGAAACGAAAATAGCGAAATAAATCGAAAGAGACTAATATTAAACACACTCCAAAATACTTAAAACTACCAAAAGATTCTATTAAATTACTGCTTTAGCTTGTATGACAGCGCAATGGATACACTACAACTACCAAGATGGTCCACGCGGGCGCATTGGTTTACATACGTGCAACTACAACTGTGACCACTCCTGTTAAAAATCACGCCATCCCTTTCACCTGACGGACTATGTTTATAATAGGGGTATTGAAGTATATAATCAAAAGTTTAAATTAGGAGATCATTGCAATAATTTTCAGGCAGGAAATTTAAAAAATCCGACTGATTTGTTATTAGATACTTGGGATATGTTACGTGATGGGGGTGCAAAACCTTTTTAGACTAGCGCCCACGTAAGTACAATCGGGAAGTAGAGAGCAGATCAATATCTATATTATATATGTTATATAATTTCGGTTAGGGTATTTAAAAAAGCGTTTAAAAACTTTAAATGGGGGGTGGATTAAGAAATTTATGGGTAACGTTGCGTTTTGGAGAAATAAGGATTAGTTTATCATATCAGACTGTGGAATTAATAACGAGTCACAGTAATTTTAAATCATATTTATGTAGAATTGAGAGGGTTAATGATTTGTAATGTGAATGTGGTGGGGTGGATACAGCGGTGCATATTTTATTTGTCTGAATTACTGTTAAATTATAGCTGTTAGCATATTTACGGTGTATAAATATAAATCTTTAATTTAATGACTATTGGTTAGAATAATTAGGATTAATTAAGTTTTATTAAATATTAGAATAGGTATTGTGCTTTTAAATACTTTCCTGATTAGAGTAGGTCATGTTTTTTTTTCTTAAATTGTTGGTCACAGTGCATGCACGCACTAATCGTTTTAACAGTTTGTATATCACCAAAATGTGTGCAAAATATATCAAAATATCTATTCGACGTCGAATATCTTGGGAACATCACATAGACCATGTCTGCAAATCCGTAACCTCGTTGGTATTTGCAATCAGGGTGCTTACACAAAATGTAACCACTGATTTAATAATTACTTATTACAACGCCTGTGTGGAATCACGACTGAGGTACGGCATAATTTTCTGGGGTCGCTCCAACAAATTTAAGAGGCTGTTTATTGTTCAAAAAAAAAACTGTGCGTGCAATATTCAGTCTTAAGAGTAGGGATTCATGTAGACAACATTTTATTCGTTACGGTATTTTAACACTAGCTAGTTTGTATATATACGAATGTGCCGTATACACGCGCAAAAATTTGATTGACTTTGCATCAAATAGTCGGTACAATTCTGTGTACAGTACGCGTGGTGGTGAAGACCTCAGCATACCCAGCCATAAGACGTCATTAATTTGAGCGGTCTCCTCGCTACAATTGCGTTAAAATTTATAATCGTTTGCCATTAGACCTGCGACGAACAGGTGGCCTGGAGACCTTTAAAAGAAATTTGAGAAAGTACTTGCTGGATAGGTGCTATTATGCTGTGGATGAATTTCATGCCTAGTTTTTGCTTATTTTAACTGATGACAAGTTTGTTAATTATATCATTATTATTTGACTACATTTTTACAAATTTATTGCAATGGTATTGTTAAACCATATGTTCATAGATATACATATTATTTTATTGTATGATATTGTATTTGACAAGGCATATATTTGCTAACGCGAATCCTACTGCCAATAAAGTTATTATTATTATTATTATTATTATTATTATTATTATTATCGTCTCGGCGATTTGCGTTTTTTAAGTGCATCAGCGCCCCGGTTTACGAGTTACTGCCTCAGTTGCACGAAATTTGTCAATATAAGCATAAACATGACTTAAAAACTGTGCATAAGTAACTGCCAGATTAGCAAGCTGTTGTCGGAAGTCCTGCATGCACTGATTAATGGAATAAACCCATTCTTCATTGTCTAATTTTCGACCAGTTCTAATGTAGTTTTTGATAATAAAATGTTTTCTGTTGCAATTCTCACATATTGTAGTAAAATAATCCGATCAAATGCAACCGTTTCTAATTTTGATTTCTCAGTGACAGCTGTCACAATTTGAAGTACAATTTAAAAGTAGCCCAGTATCGCAAATCTTACTTAAAAAAAATGTTTAAAAAAGCAACCTACTCTACTCAGGAAAGTATTTGAAAGTACTGTATGATTTGTGATCACCACGCCAATTTTCATATTTCCGTAATACGAATTACATGATTAGAATTCCCTATTTTTTTTTCTTTTCTTCTTCGTAGCAAGTGGAAAATCAATGTAACAATTGATGTTTCAAAACCGATCTCTAAAATAGTAATAAGCTTTCTATTCGTAAGAAAATTGGTGCTATGTGTATCGCACGTGATCATTTTGCCAACAGCTCCGTATAAAGCGCGAGCTGTAACCGCGAAAGTCAAGGATCAAGGATAACTGACAGAACGAAACTGACAGTCTTGTATAGAGTTGAAAACTTAAAATGAATAACTTTTCTGTAGTTATTTTATTTTAAATATTTACATACAGGTGTTTGAACATTTCTGGCTGGAGGCCATGCTAATCGAACATGTCGTTTCTTGCGAAGAATGATGAAGATACATATACATATGTATACTGTGTAATAAATATCAATAAGATCGACGTTTGCGTAAAGAATAATGTCAGAATGATGACTGCAGTGAAGCCCTCTCTATCAATTGACAATGCAGTCAGAACGCCACAAGTTGTGCACGCGGGCGTATTGGAAACGGTAAGTGGTTCTTTTTATCTTGTTTTATGTGATTTCTACATGGAAAATCATTCACAAGAAAGATCTAAAAATTTGCGTGTATGCTAATGTGAATTTGGCCTAACCGAGCAAAATATGCTTAGTCTCTAGAACTTTTGACTATATAGGATGTCGACATTAACTCTTTTATTTTAAATGCAGTACCCTGTATATTTTTATATTTTTGAATTGCCCTTAGAATTATAGTTAAAATTTATTGTATATTATGTATAAAGCAAGGCGTTCTCCGTTCCCAAAGTTCACACGCACATACGAGTGTTGATAGATAGGCACCCGATTGTCCGTATAAATCTTCAAGTTGTTTTGACCGAGTAAGAAAAACACACTCATGTATAAAAACTACATGCGCCCGTAAATCACGTGGAATATTTCAATGCACAGCGATGACGCATATATACATAACTTGCTTGTTCGACACGAACGATAACGCAGCTGTGTTTTCGCAATATTCTATACATTGGCGGCGTGTTAGATGTAGCTGTTTATTTATTTGTGTAGCACTCAAATATCTTCGTTCAGGCTTTCATTGAAAAATAAGAATTGCTAAAATAATTTATATTTTGGATACGTTTTAAACTCCGTAATAGATCCGTAAGATAAAATATATAATTGTATTACTTATTTAAATAGCTAATAGTGACATTTTCTTTGTTTCTTGTATTTTACTTAAAAAAAAAGATAAAACAAGCAGCAATAAAGAGCCACTAACTATTTAAAGTAATAAAACAAAAACTTGGTAAGTCTTTTTATCATTGATTAGAAATAATTTACATATTACTAATATCAAAACATTGTAATTTTCCACAGCAATATATTTGAAAATGATGATAAGTTTGTGTTATCTAGCGGCACCTTAAATTTAAACGATTATCAACAAAATGTATTAAATGTTAATAAATCCAATCAACGCTCCTACCTCAAGACTTCTATTCAAAATATTGATGCAACTAGGCCAAAAACAGGGAAAGCTCTTTTCACTAAATTATGTTAATTATTGTTACTTTTGATTGTAATTTAATAAGTTTTTAAAATTTGTAACCACATAATACTTTCTAGATTTTCTCTTACATGTGAATACAGAACCTTATTAGATAATACTCTCTACTGACTTCGCAAAACTATGTAGGTACATATGTATCTAGATACATATGCAAGTTCCTAAGCATAGACTGCGTGTAGGCAACGCCACTGAGTTTTCCGCTTCCCCGCTTCTCCGAACGAGTTTGTTCGTCCTTTAATTATGTAGGAATCTCTATACCTAAATTCATTTATTTTCGAGATGTTTCGATTTTTTGCAGAAATCTGAAACTCTGTATTGTACGTTTTAAAGCAGTTACGGACAGTTTTTATTTCTCCGGAAGCGATAGACCGAAGTCACCTGTTCTTGATATTACCTTGTTGCATTCTCCATAGATAATAAATAAATTTAAATAATCCTCGTTTGTGTAGTGACGTGGTGGTGGCATTTTGGTATACACAATTGTTTTTGCGTCTTTTCAGCATAGCTAGTTTGCCACATTTTTTTAAAATGTAAGAACATGCTAGGTATACAGAATTTAATGATAAATTGCCTTTATTTTTAGCGTTAATAAATAATAATAATAAAGCAGAAAAAAATATTTTTCTTAGTTTTCTGCATTTTTCTAAACTAATATTTCAACAATATTTATACACGCTCTGTAATGATTTTTATGCGTCATCTTGATGCATTCACCTTCAATCCATAGGTATGCGAATGGATTGAAAAAAACCGGAAGCGCATATGGATACTAACTTTTTTTAAGTGTTGAAAATGTACGTTTCTGCAAAGAATCGAATATCTCAAAAACGAACAATTTTAGGTATAGGGAACCCTATATAAATTTTAACTAGAATTCTAAGGGCAATTCAAACAACTAAAAATATGTATGCAAGGTGTTGCATTTACTATAAGAATGTTAATGTCAACACCCAGTATTAACGAAAGTACTACAGACTAGACTAGTATTTCATTCGACGGGGGCCAAGTCCATATTAGTATATACGCAAATTTTCAGATTTTTCTGATGAATAGTTCTCCATATACAGGCTGATCCAAATTAAGTGGTCACTATTGCTATCCCCGTTAATATTAATGCTACAATGTTGATTCAATTGGCATATTAGTAGTATTGTTCATGTTGATTAACGTACATTCAATAGAAAAACAATTGACTTGCTGGTTTGCTAGATTACTGTCAAACTAATGTTTTTATGGGTTACCCTGTATATTTTTCAAAAATATTCTTATAACTTAATAATAACGAAATATCAAGATAGAAGTATTGAGTTTAATTTACCAGACCGAATACCAAATTTCTTTAATTCATAATGTTATCATATGTATACTTCTGGTCCACTTAAGTTACAACAAATGGGAAGTTATTTTATTAGTTGTACAATTGTAAAATAAATACCCCGAATGTTGGTGTATACTTCAAATCTATCTGGGCACACTTAGACTATCTTAAACTCAATCAGCTTACAGGGCAGACCAAGAAATATGAAAATCGTATTAGAGTAAAGTACCCTTATTTCTAAGAATAAAGCAAAATGTTATTAAAATTAGATGTTTATAATTAAAAAATACATCCAAATACCACAGCCTAGTACTTTAAAAAAGAAAAAAATCGTAAGTTTTGCATTAACCCCTGAATAATATTTGTTTTTTAAAAATATTTAACATTATTACTTATTTAAACTAACTACAAGAAGATCTCTTTTTCCCATCTCTGATCGCCCAAGTCCATCGATATATAAATCTTACTATTATCGTCATTAATATTGTTGCGCGCGCCTGTACGAGTTAGATTAGCAACTGCGCCAACAGATGGCACTATTTACGTAGCGGAGATAATCAAACCGCTCATAGAGGGGCCTGTAATGTGCCTCATCGATGCGCAATCGAAGTTTTAGTGCGACTGTACCAGAATGACCGGGAAACATGGTCACTGTTTTAGAACCAGAGGCGCAAAATATAAATACGCCCATGATCGAGGACAGGATAGCTGCATTGTGAAGGCCAATAAGTGAGAACCATTTGCGAATTAAGTGAACAGTGAAAATAAATAGTGCATATAAATAAAGAATTTTAATAGTAAAGGAAAAAAGAAGAAAACAACGTCTTGATCCTTACAAAATTCTTTAACGTATCGCACCACCGGTTTCGCTTTAGCCAAGCATCCTCAGGTCAGAATTTGAAATTAAAATATTCTGAGTGCGAAGTGACGACATCTTTGTAAATAATTTTAAAGTGTTGTTTGTTTATTTAAACAATTTAAGTGTTTTATCGTTTTTTAATGTCTGTTTTTTACAAATTTTACTTAAGTCTAACTATTTACATTGCACTTTCTAATTTTACTTTGTCTTTAAACCTGGACTATTTTTAAACTGATTTTAAATTCTGACCTGAGGATGCTCAACTAGAGCGAAACCGGTCGTGCGATACATTAAAGAATTTTGTGAGGATCGAGACCTTGTTCTTCTTTTTTCCTTTAAATACAACTCACAAGAGACAAGATTATGGACTTATAATTTAATATTAATATTTTCCTATTGAAGTCCAGTTGAGGTGATGATAATTAGGTAAAAAATAACTCTGGTTTATTTCTCAATTATTCTAAAACCTTTTTATTTTCGGCTTACCGGTTTCGGTATATTACAATCTTCAGAGCCAATGTGATATTCATAAAACTAAATGATTAAAATACAAGAAACACATTAAACAAAAAAAAAATTAAATACTGTTTAATAATAATATTAAATGCGTACTGAAATAAAGTGTTTACTAAGAGACGGAGGAATGAGACTCTGCAGAGAGAGTGAGAACCGGTAAGCCGAAATAAAATGGTTTTAGAATTGAGAACTAACCCACTGGGTTATTTTTTATCTAATTTTAATAGTGTTCTAGTTTTTTTAATATTAATGTCTTTTAATTTAATTACACTCAAACATAGAAATAAATGTTTTTTTTATATATATTGGCTGTGTCGGTTATTTGAACATTGCAATATACATGTATATGGGGTTTGCCAAGTAAATGTAAATTATTTAAAAAAAGTATTCTTAACAGTAGATGAAACAAAAGAACTTACTTTATACCAGCTATTCCTCTCAAAGCGCAGTACAATCTCAACAAAGCCGACGCCTGTACAACCAAATTGTTGGGTAGTTGACCATTCAGCGACGCGTTGATTATGGTTTGAAGTCTCCTTAGCAATTCATCCCGAAGCTGTTGCAAAGCAGTACTTGACAGTTCACATTTTCTCTTCTGTCCGGTACGTATGAACAAGGCGAACCAATTACTAGATTAGAAGTAGTTATAAAAAGAGGTTTAAAATAACAATCTCCTAATGCGACTCACCGTATTGCTTGATCGTTTCCGAGTAATAATCCCGAAACAAACGCGACCATATCGCCCTCATTCTCTGCGGTGCTTTTATTGCTGATATCCAAAGATAATGCAATAGCTAACGCGGCATTCGACACACATTCCTAACGCATTTTACTTCTACGGCTAACGGCTGAGACGGATTCATTTTGCACAGCATCGATATGACGGCACCGCGAAATAGAACTGGAAATATTTCCTCTTGTTTTCCCCTTTCTGTATTAAATTTTGTGCAGACTACAAATAAGAATTACTTATACTAGAGGGAATAATAGAGGCCGGGAAAGAATATAAATTAAATCACGGGATTTACTAAAAATAATGTACAATCTTTGGTTGTATAGCTTCGTCCGTCTTTGTAAATGCAAAAAGAAAAAAATATCTTAATCTTAATAAATCTTAATGTGAGAAGAGGATTAAATTTAAAGGAACAAAAAAAATAGCTTTTACCTTACCTCATTGTCAGTGCAGTAACCAATATACAGGATGTCCCACCGAACTGGGACATTAGATTTTTTTGAATTTCTAGTAGAAATTTGATTTTAAAACTTGCAGTGTAGACATGGACTACTGTGATCTATTTAAGGAAAATATTTTCAACTTTATAGCACTTTCGGTATACAGGGTGTTGATATCAACTTTCTTATTTTAAATGGAATGGTATAATTTTTATCGGTCTAATGAATTTGGCGAGTCATTTGCAACTAGTTTATATGAAGGTTCCCTATCCCTAAACTCGACCGTTTTTTGAGATATATTCATTTTCTTTGATTTTTTTGACATTTGCACTCTTTCAAATAAAATATTTCATTAGATTGCAGATATTTAATGGTTCTACTAAAGTCTATGTAAATACAAGGACGCAGATATAAGGTGTTATAGCAATAATCACTGAATCACATACAGGGTGTTCAAAAACGTGCCTCCAATGTGGATACCTTTAAGCTAACTGTAATGTATAAGCTATACGTATAAGTTTTAGTCTATAAGTTTCTGTATATGTACAGTTTTTGCTATACATTGAGTGTGTGCAATACCAGCAATACAGTATATGTGAAACAGTGAAAGAGTGCACATCATTTAGTACCCTCTCCCGAAAATATATCACAAGAATATTACACTAACAATTTTTTTTTCTTTCAAATGGAACATGGTATTTTTTACTACAGCAATGAATGCAGCGCTAAATTCTACACCGATTAATATTTGGTATACCTATTCTTAAAAGTTTTTGAGATATTAGCATTTCTTGCAAAAAATTGCTGAAAATATGCCTAAATTCCAAGTTTCAAACAAATAAAATGAGTTTTTTCCTGCAAAACACTCTACACATTATTTGCCTAACCTATATAAATACTTATGTTTCAGATATCTAACATTCACTAGTTTCTTACTAATAGTAATATCTTTTAGTCATAGAGAACGTACATTAATTATTAGATATTAATAAGCCATGAGATGTGATAATAAACAAGTGATATCCATTGTTGGTAATTTACCAAATTGCGCAGTGATACACCTATGTAGTATTAACAAGTCATATCTTTTATAGTAAGTTCTAATGCTGTCAACTTCTTCGCACATTTTCTTCTAACAAGTAAAATATTGTAAATCGAAAGAAATAAGAAAAACATTGAAAGTTACATATACAAATAACATTTTAGACATTTTTTAGTCTACATTCATGAAGAATGTAACAATGTTTAGATACCCACACTTATTTGTATTGAATAAAAACCTCAAAAAAAATAAAATACAAAGTGAAATTAAAGCTGATATCCTAAATACACCCATATTTCAAACATTGTTCACTCACTAGACCAGATATTTTCTTTGTAGGGAAGCCGTCTGACATGGAGTCTCCTGAAAACAGATGAACAACAAAACATAACAGGAACAAACTATTAAAAATCTTCGAAAATGTCAAATATAATGTTCTTTCAGAATAATATTTCTTAGTTTTTTTTTTTATTTGACTTATTTTCGACGTATTTAATAAGCAGGCAAAAATATTAACATTTAATTTGCTATCGCATAATTATAGGTTATTAATATTTTATAATTACAATTACATAAAATTTGCTAATAATTGGAAAACTTCCAATGATAAATATCTCAGGTATGGAAACCAAACAATGCAAAAAAGGATAACGCACCATTCTAAAAAATAATATACAGAGTGTTTTTAGCAAAAAAATATTTTATTTACTCGAAACTTGGAAATTAGTCATATTTTAGGCAATAAATGCTAATATCTCAAAAACTATCAAAAATGGGTATACCAAACCCTAACATCAATCGATGTAGAATTTTGCGCTGCATTCAATGCTGTAGCAAAAAATACCATTTGAAATAAAAAAGTTTTGTTGGTTAAAAGTATCGACATTGGAGATGGGTTTTCGAACAGCCTGTATGTGAGTCGGTCATTATTGCCATAACACTTTCTACCTAAGTCTTTGTACTTACATCGACATTAGTAAAACCACTAAATATCTAATACCTCTACAGCTATTTAATTTCACTTGAAACAGTGCAAACGTCAAAAAATCAACAAAATTGCAAATATCTCAAAAGCGGTTGAGTTTAGGGATAGGGAACCTTCATATAAACTAGTTGCAAATGACTCGCCAAATTTATTAGACCGATAAAAATTATACCATTCCATTTAAAATAAGAAAGTTAGTATCAACACCTTGTATACCGAAAGTGCTATAAAGTTGAAAATATTTTCCTTAAATAGACCACAGTGGGCCATGACTACACTGCAAGTTTCAAAATCAAATTCCTGCTAGAAGTTCAAAAAAATCTAATGACCCAGTTCGGTGGGACAGCCTGTATATACAATGTTGACCGAATATACTATATAACTATACCTCTTAAATCGGGACGGGTAGTATCGGGAATTCCCGTCCCGACCCGAGATTTTTTTTTTTTCATTCAAGTTAGCGTGGGCACTTGAGCTTGGTGCTCATTGTACCATCCCTATTGATTCTCTTATTTCCACTCGAGCAGCTTGGTGTTCTCTATAAAGCCCAGTATCTTGCCAAGTGGAAACTTGAAGACCTTCGACCTCCAATAGATCTCTCCCGAAATATTTCTGCCTGAGTACCTTCAGTTCCTCGCATGTGCAGATTACATGTAAACTCGTTTCCTCCTGTAGTTCGCATCTTCTACACCACGGTTCGCTTACACGGCCTGTGTTGTATAGATGCTTTTTCAGAGAGCAGTGTCCAATTACCAACCCAGTAATGGTTTTAACTTTTTTCTTACTGCGCTTGAGTAGGTTATCAGAGAAACTACCATCCCCATCCCCTATCAGCGTTTTGTATGGAGTTGACCTTCAGTGGACCTCCATTTCTTGTTCTTTCTTTATCTAACCAGGTCCAGATCTCCCTTCTTGCGGAATCCTTAGTAATCCCACATATCGGGCTCTGGACCCATGAAGTGTCTCTTAGAGCCCTCCTTGGCTAGTTCATCGGCTATTACGTTGCCCTTTATATCCTCATGTCCCGGCACCCAAATCAGAGACACCGTGTTGTCTCGTGCCAGTGCATTGAGCGATTGTTTGCAGTCCCTCACTAGTTTTGACCTAGTTACAGGGTTTGTGACTGCCTTAATGACAGCTTGGCTGTCAGTCATTATATTAATTTTCCTCCTCGTGTAGCCCCTTTTTGCAATCATTTCTGCACAGGCTACAAGGGCGAATACCTCTGCCTGGAAGACCGTTGTATGTTTCCCTAGGCTTATGAATATCCTTTGATTAGGACTGGGCCCACAAATACCGGCTCCTGTCCCCTGGCTGGATTTGGATCCATCCGTGTACCAGTTTTCGTTAGCAGTAATCTCACTACGCGCCTGGTCTCTGTTCGGTATGGAGATTTTCACCTTTTCAGTGAAGATAATTTCGGGTGCCATGCTGTCCGTGGGCATTTGTAGCAATGGCCCGTCCAGCAACGTGCCCGTAGTATAAGTGTGTCCTCCCACCCTGAAGTTGGGATGCCACAGGTTGTTGGCTTTCAGTCTAAGGATCGCATTCATTGCCTCCGCTCTCACATAGAGTTCCAGCGGGGGGAGGCCCACAATGGTCTCCAAGGAGGCGGTCCCTGTACTGTTAGTTGCACCAGTGATACCACGCAATGCTGTCTCTGGACAGCGGTTAGCAGCGTCGCTGCGGAGGACACTTCTGTCCTCTCCACCAGACTACTGCCCCGTATGTTATCGCTGGTCTTATCACGCCAGTATATAGCCAATGGATCACCTTCGGCTTGACCCGAGATTTTATTTAGCGGGACGGCTCGAGATTTCCCGATAAAACCCAATAACTTCTAATGTACAAAAGGAATGTCACATCAATATCCCGTCACAACAATATACTTATTCGTAGATGTCGTGCTAATTATAAAATTCTACGTTTCGCAAAATAAAATATACAGGGTTTCTCACGGTAGCCGTTCGTTAGAAGTTTTCGTGGTTAGAAGAAAATTCGAATTCTGAAATTTTCAGACTACAGGGTTAGTCAAGATTCTCTCTCATTTTAAAATATTTTAAAGTCGTACCACTTCCGGTTGTACCGCACTATTCTATTTCCTTATTTGCTATTTGAAAAATTATGGACGAAAATAATTGGATTTGAATCATTTAAGCGATCGAATTAAAAAACGCTGTTTATTACAAAAGCATATGAAAAATGTAGTACATTTTTTTTTTTGGAAATGTTAAGATTGCTGCTCATTTTTGGATGAATAGCACAATAAACATTATAATTAATGGTGAAATCTGTGTAGATGCATATACAGTGTGTTCTATTTAAAAAATGAGTTTTCTGCATTTGAAAATATGTCACTTTCTTCCTCAGTTTTGAACACCCTGTATGTTAGAATGTAAAGAGTGCATACCGTTTCTAAGAGTTATATCTACATTCATAAGATAGCAAATTTGGAGTCTCTACTTATAGCATTAACCGAGATATTAATTTCTCAATGATGCAATGATTATGACTAAAAAAAAATAGAAACTTAAATAATTCAAAAACGGCAACATGTAGGTATAGGAATAACTAATGAACGTATTTATGGTCGTAGAATCCAAAAATGAATAAAAAATTATATCATTTTATTTAAAATAACAAAGTTGACATCGATTTCCGGTCAACCGGAAGTGATATTTTGGTTAAAGTATTTTACATTTATAGTTCCAATCGAACAGATAATGGTGCCAAAATCTCAAATATAAGTAAATAATAGAACATCGTAAACTTTTAATGAACCACTTACGTGGAATACCCTGTATAATCTTGCAAAAGCAAAAACTGAAACACCTTATGCCTCAAACACTTTCACTTAAAAGGTAAAATAATATAAAAAAAATTATCGAGAGAATGAATTAGTTATAAATACAAAAGTTATGTTCCAATTCAATTAAAAAGCCTATGGCACTAAAATTTTAATTGTAAGTCCAAACTACTAGGAAAAAATACAACTTTAGAATCTACATAATAAACAATGTAGCAATGTGTATTTTACCTTCTCTGAAGCAATCCGGAAAATTGGCAACCACTCTGCAAATAACAGCCGGTCCATTATTAACATGTAATAAAATTTCCGTTATATTAATCACATTTAGTGTGTCGGCAACTCCGCTAAAGCAATGCATATCACGTCAGATATTTCCTCAATGTAAATGTCATTATCGAACAATTCTGAACTTTTAATGTAAAATTCGTGATCGCCGTGCCCATCACTTCCATCCTGTATCTGAGAATGGATGAATAGAAGTTCACTTAAAACTAATCGCAATCTTCTAGTCATGTCCGATCTTTCATACTCCAAAGCTAGACCGTTGGGTAAATTACCAATTAATGCTGAATCAGTTGAACTCGAGCCAGTTTTCTGCCGTAATTGTTGTTCTTTCTTAACATCAGCCTCTAAGACGTGAAAGTCAATCGAGAGAAGAGCAACAATAGAATTGACTAATTCGATGCCAGATATGATAGTCAGGATGTCCATTTTCTGTTTGGAACACTTTCTCGACGTGTCGAGCGGTGATATTAAGCTCATTCTCACTAGACATGGCAGGATAGGCCTTATTTCCTCTTCGGTGCATTTTGATAGTTCTTCAATATTAACGTTTTGAATAGATCGAAAAACTTTCGGAGATACGTATTTCTTAAATGTCATTTTAAGTTACTCTTTTTTTCTTGGCCAATTAGTTGCATTGGGAAATTTTACCTAACCTATAAAAAACATAAACAATCCTAATCTAAGCATTCCCAATCAATGAATATCCATTATTAAATGTTTATATATTTAAATAGAATTACTTACAGCGTAATATTAGCAATTACATTTGGCAAATATACAAATTAAGCTGTGGATTAAACACCCAACCAGCATAAACTTGAGATAGGTTAGGACAGCGAAGAGCAAGAGGTTAGAATTAGAATAGGATTTCCATTTTTGAATACTATAAAATATTTTAATCGATTTACTTCAAACAAACCAGAAACGTAAACATTAAATCATAAACGAAATGCAAATCGCAAAGCCGTAATAGGACCAATCAAAAATTGAACGGATGGTTTGGATGGTTGATGTTATTCCAGTAGCGGGCCATGGAACAAAATAAATAACAAATATACAAATAAGGACCTAATTATATACAAGAAAACGCCTTTATATTATTGATGCAGACGGATAGTTGAACCAAGGAATAAATCTGTTTTAATTAACTCATTTTTTGTATTAGTTTTGTATGCCCTAAATTCGTAACAATTAGTTATATAATAATGTTTATAAAAACAAGTTCATACCTATATGTATAAAATATTAGAAAGTTTTTATAATGCAAGTATAACGGCTTTAACACTTTTGTTTCTAAATTTTAATTCAAAATTTCTCCTTTATAGTTTTTTGCGAAGGATTAAAAAAAATAGTTATTGGAATCTGCACATACGCAATCGTTGGTAGCTTAAAGAGATGTATTGCCCTAGTTTATTCATGTATTGCTTATTTTTTGAATCGAGTCTACCATCTGTAGCAAATTAAATGCGAATCTAAGCTCACAAATCTTCTTTACATTGATTTAGTAACTAAAAATTATTTGCAAACAATTCTGAATTACGCATTGCTCGGTACGCAGTACTTTTGTTTTCGGTTGCATAAATAATCGCAGATTTGCAGAACTTCAATTCGCATTTAATTTGTTAAAGATGGTACATTGCAAATGATGTGAAAGCCGAAAGCTTAAAAGTGTGGATTTTTATAATCCAATAAATGTTTTGCAGTCATTTTTAAAAACCTTTCGGACGACCATAATTAAACAAATGTAGTAGGAGCTCCTTTTCTTGTATGGAGGACGTAATTGTGATTAAAAAAGTCTAGATACATTTTTAACTTTTGTAGGAATATTGCATTAGAGAGCTGGCTTATGAACGTGTTACCCTATTGCCAGCACCAGTGGCGGCTGGAACATACGTCACAAGCGGAGCCAATGCAATGATTGAAGTTCGAACTTATGCGAAGAAATTAGATCATTTTGTAATGGCTCTTGTAAAACGTAAGCACCAACCGCCACTTCATTATATATTACTCGACGATCTTCGCTTAAATAACTCATGTGCTTTGTGTTGTGTTGTTTTCGTTGATATAAAATCACAAAAACACCTGAACCAAACAAGTGACTCATGTACGCGCAGTTTAAAAACTAAATATATGCAATTCTCGCCAACAATCGCCTTATATTTAATGTCAAACACCGGGATAGCTGCCAATCTATATTTAAACAAAACAAAATTCTGACTTACCCATCAATATATATTTACCGGTGTGCTTTATTTGCTAAAACGAACTTAGCTACATTTAATAAATTCTTACCTAAACATGGATATTCTACTAGGGCTTGTAATTCATGGTCAATCCCCCATCACAGTACAGCGTTGTTTCGTAAGTCTCCTGAGTTTGCATGTATGACAGTTCACAATCAACTCCCAGAGAGAATAATTTCTTATTCTCTCTGAATCAATTAAAGCATTCAAAATGCATCTCAAGAAATATCTTAGCGAGAATCGCTTCTACAGTTTTAATGAGTTTTTATCTTCTTGATTGCCTTTTATTTTATTCTGTTTTTATTGAACTTATTGTGTTTTATAGTTTTGTGATACATTCAATCCAATTGTATATTGGCCATGAATAAAGATTATTATTATTATTCTGAAGGAAATACGTTAGTATTTATATTTAAGTAGATAAGTATTCCTGATAAGACTGTGTACGTATTCTTCATTTTAAAACGGCTTCTAAATTTGTGTACATTAAATTTTTTGTGTCGGTATTATTTTAGTCAGGGCTATTATTACAATCGCGGTTTAAACCGTAGATCAATAATCTTCAGTTTAAACTTCACTTTAGACTTACAATCCATATAGATAAATATTTAATCCTTAATTTGCGATTGTAATAATGGCCTTTGGCAATAAATGAGGTAATAGATTACTACAAGCTGAGCTATACTAATGTAAAACTTTTTAAAATTAATAAAACGGAAGGGGGAGGCCAGTTTGTGTGTGAGGCTTGTGATTGGCTACACCACTCAATATTGTCACGAGCCGCCACTGGTACATAGTCAAATACATCCAAAGAAAGACCACAGGCGATAAAAATAGGAAAAAATAAAAGTAAACAATTATACGCAAAATATGGGATACCTCAAGGTGGAAACTTACCCCAGTTTTATATATCACCTACACAAACGACATTTCAATTTAAACATTACTGGTGAAATATACGCATACGCCGACGACATATGTATATATACTCCAACAAACACGAAAACTACATACAAAACCAATCAGACGATATAGAAAATTGGAAGCATGGTTTAACAACTTATTAACAATAAATGAACAGAAAACAGAATACATGGTCTTCACAAGAAAAAAATATAAACCAACCTTTACCGTCAAAGTGAATGGACAAAAAATACAAAAAATTGAGCAAGCTAAATATCTGGGAATAACAATACAATCTAATTTAAAATGGGATGTACACATAAACAATTTAATTAAGAAAAATGCAACAGCCATAGCAGGACTAAACAAAATACGGAAAGTAATCCCAGAACACATGAAAAAACCAATATATAACAGTTTATTTACATCACATATGAACTACTTGATAAACGTATGGAGCGATACAACTAAAAGAAACCTAGACAAATTACAGAGACAGCAAAACAGAATATTAAAGCTGATACAGTCTATGGATAGAAGAACACCAACAACAGAAATATATAAAACAACAAAAGAACTAAATATAAAGCAACTAATTAAACAACAAAACTTACTATTCATACATAAAATAGAGAACCAATTAATTAAAACTAACCGGAAATTAACGAGTAATACAGAAATACACACACATGAAACAAGAAGACACTCTCACCTACGAACTGAAAAGACCATCTGCAAAGATACAAAACACACCAACACAGAATTCATAACAGAATACAATAAGTTGCCAAAGAAATAAAAATTTTAAACCACACAAAATACAAAAAAGCCATTAAAACAATAATTCAACAGCAACATACATAAAAAAAGCAGTGGAATCACCAAGAACGCCTGATACCAGTAGCTCGGGACGAGACAGGGGTTCACCATCTCGTGACGAAGATAGAGGGCGAGAAAATGCAGCACGCCGACGCGGCATATTATGTATATATTTATTTTTATGTAGCGTTTTGAATAAACGAGACTTGAATATAAAAAAAAATATATATAAACGCCCCACTTACCTGCAAAATTAACGGCACACCTCTATCTCAAACCAAATGACGAAGAACGCCCTTAGGTAAAATCAAAAAGTTATAAAAAAAAGACCACATCTATAAACAATAATTATTTTTATTATTAATTAATATAATATAATATAAGGTGTATTTTGACATATTTGAGGATGGATTGTTTATTCTCTCCGCTTTTTATTGGACTTCTCATTCCTTTCAGGTTCCTTCCGCTTACTAGCTCTTTTAGCCTGACTCAAGAACTGATCCAAACCGAAGGGATCTTCCTCCTTTTCAAACTGAACCGGCCCAGATCTTCCAGAGCCCCTGTCACCTCCTGTCAGTTCTTTCACGTTCTTCCCCGGCCTATAAATATGATTAGCCATCGATCCTCCTTCCCTCCAAGGTTTATCGTACACATTGTAACTGTCGTCGTCGCCGTAGCCAGTGTTCAAACCTTGAGTTTGTCCGAAAACCCTCTGATCGAATTGCGTTTCCCCCGTATTGACGTTCCTGGCCGGCATGCCCAAGGCGATTTGTTCGGAGATGTCCCTTTCGCGCTCCCTCTGCAATTTCGACCTCTTATCAGGGGCGGCTCGCGCTAAATTCCGTTCGCGCGCCCTCTCCTTGTGCCGGTCCTGCCTTAGCATCTCCCGCTCACGTTCCTCTTCGTTCGAAATCGTATCGGATCCGGTTTTTATGCCGGCACGTTCATCTCTCGCTTTTTGCGCCAACAGCCTTAGATGTTCTTCCTTCTGTTCCTTCTCTTTCTGCGCTAATTTCTTCTCTAATTGTGCCCTAGTTTCTACCGCTTCTCGAGCTTTCCTATCAGCTATATACAAGGCTTCAGCTAATTTAGCGAAATTTTCGTTTATATGTAGTTGCTGCAATCCGCGCCCGTCCGCTGCTAAACGCTTATCTAAAGGAACCGTGTATCCTTTAGCGTTCTTCCAATTCGATATACAAGGCGGTATCTTCCATTCTCTCTGTTCTTTAACAGTAACTCTCCTGGTCGGGCTGTGCAGAACTGGAGCTGGAGGCGAGGGCGGCCCTCTGGGTATCTTTTTGTTTATTTTAAACCTCGGGGGTTCCATAGGGTCGACTTGTGCCTCCACCAAACGTATCACCTTTCGTTGCCCCGAGTTAAACGCAGCCCCTTGCTGCGAAGGTGTGTACCGGATAAATTGTGACGGCGCTTGCTTTTCCGCACACCTGACAGGCATAGCGGCCGCAATTTTCGAATTGGTGATCCTCTGCAGCGCCTGTCTAGTCTTCTCGGTGATATCCTCCACTTCTTCTTCGTCTGGCTTTTCTAACGTGGGATCGTTTTCGGACATCACTTCGACGGGAAGCAAATCCGATAATTTCGAGTAGACGATTTTGTCTTTGGAATGACCCTGTCGTGCGATGACGTCATATTTCACTTTGCCTTCGGCGTCTAATTGGACTGCTAAAGCGTTTGAGGCGGAATCTTTAGTCTTAAGGCCCATATCTAAAGGGTACTGCGCGACGTGTATTTCTGGGAAAGCGCCGCCATCTCCGTAGTCTGAGGGTTTGCGTGGCACCCAACCACGCCGCTGGCCGTACGGCGGAGCAATCGGCTGTGCTACGATGAGTGACGTTGACTTTTCTTGTTCCTTGAACCGCCTTTCGTCATCTCGATCCCATATGGTTTGGGTAGGAGCTGGTAATATACTGGATAAACTCATTGCTGTAAAAAAAATAAAAGCAGTCAAGTTTCCTTCAATTCTTCCTATATATTTGGATGTGATACTGTTACGGTTTTTTTTTTTTTTTTGGAGTTTCAGACTCACAAGCAATTGAAACAGCGATTTGGAAGACGTTTCTACAATTTAACAGTGCGTAGGCTTTCACGGCCGGTGTAACTTTCGCTGTTCATACTGACAGCTTCTTCAGGATAACTGAACTGATGCTGATGATCAGTTCAGTTATCCTGTCAGTATGAACAGCGAAACGTCGAGCGAAAGTTTTGACACACGGCGAAACCCGCAAGAAGCTGTTAGTTATAGCATTGTTTAAATATATCTAGTTAGTCAACGTAATGCATTTTCGGAAAAATTAAGTATTGCTCAGGGAAGTGGTGCACTCTATCGGTGAATGTAAATTGATTTGAAAACGTGATAATATAACAGGTATCTCGGTCAGAGTGAGAGACAGATTTCTGTTTTATCCATCTGCGGAAACGACGGAATCCTTATCGGTGATTACTGGCATTGGCGAATTGTGTGCCTGGGAAAAGGAGGGTGGATGCATGTGACGCTGTGATGACGCACCTCGCGATAATTCTCGTATTTGTTTACATTAGAAGATTAGAATTCTGAGGTATTCTGTTATAAATATAAAGAAATTGAAAGTATATTGCAAGGCACGTTCTTGTTGACAAAACATTAATCGAACAATTTTCTAAATTGAGGTTTTTTCTTTTAAGAATAAAATATATAAACTTAAACAAAATCACTGAAAGAGAAAAGTTAAATCTAAAAGGACGAAAATTTGCCGAGGAAAAAAAAACATAAATCTACTTCTCAATTTTTATTTTCTTATTTTAAATTAATAAGTTGTTTTGTTAACTTATTTACTTATATTTATGATATATAATAATCAGAAAATGTTTGTTTTATTAAGAAGAATAAGTATTTAGTTTGATAATATATAATCTGTAGTTCGATGGCCTTTTCATATTTAAAATTTTAATAAAATGCGGGTTTTTCGTTCGAACGTATATACGAAAACCTTCTTCTCCTCCTTTCTCCTATTGCTATCTTCGCTTCTCCCGTGTATAGCGGTACTGTCGCTAACTTCAACTGGAGTAAAGGCGGGAAATTTGAAGTTTAAAAGGTAGCCTACTATAAATCGTTATTTTTTTTACATGTATGTGCCATTTTACTTTACTTTTTTTAATTTAATGTATACTCTATGTATATAGTTTTTTCTTATATTTACAAAAATAATGATAAAAATATGTAGTTTGGGGGTACAAATCGCCATTTATTTTTATATATATGCACCACTTTACTTATTAAAAACACCATACATGATGACAAATTCGCGCTCTTTCTCTTGAGCGGCTGAAAAGTTACGAGGTAACCTTTGGGGGCAACATCCGTGTATACAAGGTTACATCGTAACTTTTCAGCCAATCAAGTGAAAGAGCGCGAACGCGTCATCATGTATGCTGTTTTTAATAGCTTTGTTTGATTGTGTACTTGGAGCAATATCTACTGACGTCATCAGAGTAACTTGAGAGCGTCTCAGAGTTGGATTTAAAGATGATACAAACAAACGCGCTCGATTGCAATATAACCTTAATGTTATTGTTTACTTATTGTCACAGCTATTATGAATAGGAAAAGTAAAAGTAATTTTTCAAACTAATGAATCTAGACTACAATAAAATGCATCATATCTAGTATTTATGTACTACAAGTGAAGTTTTTAAAATATAATGATCGTTCTTTACATGAATCACATTGGTATCATTATATTATCCATATCGTGCATATTTGATGCAGGTATAAATCGGATTACATTTACAAACGACAGTTTACAACACGGTGTTAGTGCGATTAGGTTATGTTGCACAAATTGCTCGTAATTGCTCGGACGTCGGATCGTGAGCAGAAAGAGGAACCTCTTTATGATCTGGATTTGCTTGCTCTAAACCAACAAACACGCACAAATCATGCTAAAATACAAACAAACGCGTAAAATTCCATGGATCTGCTTAGATCAGACAAACAAACAAACCTAATAAGTAACGTGGTGCATATATGTAAATATAAATGGCGATTTATACCACTTTGTACTCCCAAACTACATGTTTATTTTTATAATGAAAAACGAATTTCTATTATTATGCAATAGTAAACATAAGTAAATCAAATAAAAAATATTATATAAATATAACACAAAACTTAGAACTACACACATACATAGAGCATAACATTAAATTAGAAACTAAAAAAAGTAAAGTAAAATGGTAAAAAAATAAGGATTATATATTATCAAACTAAATATTTATTCTTCCTAATAAAACAAACATTTCAATGTAAACACGAGAATTATCGCGTGGCGCGTCATCACAGCGTCATCGCCTATCCAACCTCTCTTTTCCCCGGGCCTCACCTACAATCTGCTTACAACTTACGAGGTAACTATTGCAATTAAATAATATTTTACCGACACGTAAGAAAGCCATCTTGTATGTAGTAGTCTGACTATAAAGTTTATATTTAAATCGAGACGGACAATAACGGCGTGCTGTCATCTACCGCTTTTGTCCAAAATATTCAAAAATCCGTTAACTATTTTGTCCATAAGGTTGACTAACTAGTATGTATATAAACAATGGTTATAGTATCTACAATTTATTGTTTTTTTTTTTTAATCTAAAAATATTTGATCATAAACCAATTTATAAATATGAATTATGCCCGTTTTACATTATACTGAATTTAGTATGGAATTTTGTATTAAATTTAAAAGGAAATTTATTTAGGTGTCGTAGCAATATCAAATATTTAGAAGTTAATGAATATGCCTGTTTGATATTTAAGGTAAAGATTTAGTACCAAACATTTTGTAAGTCGATTAATATTCCCATAAAATAGCTGACCAAGAAGTATTGCTGTTGTAGCCGTGGGTGGTTATGTTTAATAGTAGCAAATAGCAGCTACTGATATTGAATTTTTATTTCCATAACACACCAATAGATGGTAAATGACACATAACGCGTGCGTCGTGGATAAGCAAGAAGGCCAATCTTACCGACGGTTGCCCAATATTTAACATGTATATTGTCGGTGCCGTCTATTGTCATTTGTCTTAGCCCCATTTGCACAGCCATGTTAAGCCTGGTTTAATTTTAAGCGGTACTTTGAAGATTATAGTTCATGTCTCACGCATATAGAGAACGTCATAATCTAAGCGTCACTTAAAATTAAATCAAGCTTAACGTGTCGGTGCAAACGTCGTGGAACCCCAGGATCGTCCACCTCCATTTACACAAGTCAGACGTCTAGATGTTTTCTTAGAGTAACGTCTAACGTTCAAATATCTGACGACCGCCTTGAAACACCTTCAAGTGAGGTAAAAATTCCAAATAAATTACTTAGGTTCGGCTTAGATTCAAATGACGATCATCAAACTCCCCTGAAGAGTAACTTATCTCAAGTTACTTTCAAACACCCAACCCCCAGTAGCTTGATCGTGCCGCTTCTATCAGAGATGAAAGGGTACAGAACCTCAGGTTCACGCCCTAGTTGAGATGTAGGTTCAAGGAATATTTAATAAAGACTGACGTATTTATCGTCATAGAATCCAAAAATGAAAAAATTAATCATTCTATTTAAAATAACAAAGTTGACATCCATTTCCGGTCAACCGGAAGTGATATTTTGGTTAAAGTATTTTACATCTATAGTTCCAATCGAATAGATAATGGTGCCAAAATCTCAAATACAAGTACAACTAATAGAACATCATAAACTTTTAATGAACCACTTACGTGGAATACCCTGTATAATAATTGCGTTTATATATCGCATGAACTGTGATATTGTAATATACTGTGTAACTATGGGGTGAGTTTTATAAGATTGAATATGAGCTCTAAAAAAAAATTACACATTAATTTACAGCGCAGACGAAGACAGAGATTATGGAATGATGCAATCGGCGAATGCGAAACCAGTTGTGACGTTAGATTAAAATTAAACAAAAAGAAATACACTTCAAACTTTTTTCTTAAAAATACTAATCTTATAAACAAAAAAAAAACTTGTAAATCTGTAGCAATTTGAAACTTTTCTTTTCGAATAAAAAAATTAAAAAAAAATTCTACAATAAACTTATTTGCCTTAACAAATATGTTCTTTAATATTTCAAGTAGGTAATTATTATTTAACAGATATTAATCTCTTGAGTTTTAGGACTGATTTTTTTTGGGCAGATCTGACAAAGAGATGATCTATGCAGTAATCCTAATACAATAGTTTTGTTTAAATCGCATTTTATAAGTGTTATTAGCAACAATTTGACAATGAGGCATTCACAAACAAATTCTGAAGACGAATCCAACACATTGTTAACGACTATAGAAAATTTTCTCTTTCAACGGCAATTATTTCAGCAAATATTAACAATGTACCAAGTAAAATAAGAAACGATGGCTTCAATAACAAATTTGTTTGTATTCTTTTGTATTTTTTTTTTTGTTTAAGGTCGTGTAAATTCAGAAAACAATTAAATCTTCATTTGCGTTTATATTAATGGTTTCCCTTTCTTCTTTTTCTACTGCGATCGTTTCGTTATAAATACCACTCATTTTTTCAAGCAGAATTTTAGTATTTACTTAATTTTTATCCCTAATTTTAAGTTATGTGAGATGTTAGTTCTATTATGCTCCATCAGGAACAGTGTCAGTTACATATTTATATTTGAATGTGGTTTAGTTAATCAATAATAAACAAACAAAATACATTTAAAAAATACTAACAAATAAGTGTATACGACAATATACAGGCTGACATAGAAAAAACTGCAATGCATAGCACCACGAGATAGAGAAACGAAAAATAACAAAAAAAGTTCCCATACACTAATGTCCGATTGCTTTTTTTTCAAGTTACAAACTGTTTTTATATTGTTGTTGTATTTTAGTATTACCTAGGCAATAAAAAATATTTTAAGGTAGGCTGTGATTTCAGGAAACAAAACATTTGGTAAATGTCAAACCAATACTAGCGCAGTGTCTTGAAAGTTTTATTTCATTGAAAAATTATAGGCCGATAAGTATACTACCCAACTTTGCTAAAGTCTTCGAAATTTTACTATATGACAAATTATACAGCTGCGTCAAACCATATCTTTCACTTAATCAACATGGTTTTATTCCTAATAGATCTACCATTTCCAACTTGGTGGAAATTACTCAGTTCATTAGCGAAAATCTTGATAATCGTACTCAGGTCGATGTAATTTACACTGACTTTAGCAAAGCGTTTGATATATTAGATCACAACGTCCTAATTTACAAGCTTAACTCCCTCGGCTTCTCGCCTAATATAATTTCGTTCTTTAAGTCATATCTTCAAGATCGCTCTAGTTTTATTTATTACAATGGATTTTGTTCTGACGCTTTTACTCCAAGCGCGGGTGTGCCTCAAGGTTCAACGCTGGGTCCATTGCTCTTTAATATTTACATCAATGACTTACTTCATCTGTTGGACTGTAAAGTATTAGCATATGCTGACGATATTAAGATTTTTAGTGCCATTAATTCAGAGGCTGACTGCTTTCACCTGCAGAAAAATTTATCCACTGTAAGTGAGTGGTGCTTGAGCAATGGACTCCATTTGAACATCAATAAGTGTGCCGTACTCTCTTTTTCTAAGAGTGCCAACCCAATCTCATTTAATTACTCTGTGCGTGGTGTTGAAATTGCTAGAGTAACTCACTTTTCTGACCTCGGTATACTTTTTGATAATTATTTGTCTTTTAGCATGCATATCACCAATCTATTCTCTTCTGCGTCTAAACTGCTGGGATTTGTGATCCGATCTTGTCGATTTTTTAACAATGTTAAAGCTATAAAATTACTCTTTTTTACTCTAGTCCGTTCTAAACTGAGTATGGCTCGCTGGTTTGGTATCCATATTACATCTATCAGCGACTAATGTTGGAGAGAGTGCAGAAGAGGTTCCTTAACTTTTGGTCTTTTAAAGTCGATCACATTTATCCACCTCGTGGTGTCAATTACGATGATCTTCTAGTTAAACACGGTTTCACTCCTTATCCCAACGTCGAGATGAACTTAGTGCCAATTCTTAGTTAAATTAATGAATGGAATTGTGGATTCTCCATCCTTTTATCTCAGGTGGCTTTGATCGTGCCTCGTTATAATACCAGATCCGCAGACACTTTTCTAGTTCCCGAGCGCACACAACGTTCTTGTTAAGGCACCACTAACGCACATGTGTAGAAATGTCAATAGAACTGACTCAGATCCCTTTCGGTTCGCTTAAGTGTTTTTTCTTTAATTATGTTAGACATATATTTGTAATTTTTAATATGTTGTAATGTACTGTTTCTTTTTACCTATGTATCTATGTTTTACTCATATTTTTATTGTCATATTAACCTTTTATTATTTTATTATGTCCTGTAATTGGATTACCAAGATCTGTTGGACATTAAACATTATTATTATTATTATTTCAAAATGATGCGCTATACTTCCGTAGAATACAGAAACATATAGAATAAGTGCAGCTGTACCAAATGTCAATCGTGAATCTGTTAGGGAAGTCCTCAAAGAACAACTTCTTCAAGCATTTCATTTCGAAAAAATCCATCACCTATTGGAACAGGATTTCCTACCGCGTTTACAATATTGCGAGTGATAAAGGGCAAAACTTTCTGTCATTAACTTTGTTTACCCATGAAGCAGGTTTTAGTTGCGAGGACATTTTGAATATTCACAATATGCATTATTGGAGCGATGAAATCTCTCATCAGAACGTAATCACGAATATGGGTTTTCCATTAATGTGTGGGCAGGTATAATCGACAATTATCTAATTGGTCCCATTCGAATGCTCAGACGATTGACAGGCGAACTCTGTCGAATTTTTTTGGAAAATGAACTCAATACTTTATTAGAAGATGTTCCATTGAATATTATAAGAAGAATGTACTACATGCATGACGGCGCACCAGCTCATTATTCTAGGAGAGTAAGGGAATTTCTGCAAAGAAAATTTGGAAATAGGTGGATTGGTCGTAGGAGACCTATACCATGGCCAGCTCGTAGTCCCGACCTTAATCCCCTCGATTTTTCATTTTGGGGATTTATGAAAAGTGAAGTGTATGCCGCAGAACTAAATAGTGAAGAATGCTAACATATTTCAAAGATGCCGTCAGTAATTAACACGAAGATTGGAAATGTATTCAGGAACAAGGTCACCAATTTGAACACCTTATGCAGAACTAATATGTCTCTTATATTTTTGAATGTTGTTTTGTTTAATAAAAGCGTTTAACTTCAACAGCTTGTAACTTGAAAACAAAAAGCAATCGGACATTAATGCATAGGAACTTTTTTTGTTATTTCTTGGTCCTCTATCACATGCTGCTATGCATTGTAGTTTTTTCTGTCACCCTGTATAACTACAATTAAAATAGTAATTAAGTAATAAACACTAAAGTTTATTTGCTTGAAAAAGTTATTGGTAATTATAACGAAACGATCGTAGCAGAAAAACAAGAAAGTAAAAAAAAAAATAATAAAACGCGCAAATTAAGATTTAATTGTTTTCTGAATTTACTCGATCTTAAACGCAAAAACAAAATACAACCAAATACTTGGAAGGTCAAATTGAAAATAAATCAACGAAGCAATTCAGTAACAAGTAGAATTTTAAAATTAGCTGCAGCTTACGTTGCTCTATTTTTTGTGAATAAAAATTACAAAGTATTGTTATTAGTTGTGATACTTGTAAAAGAAGTATTTTATGTGACACTGTACAAGAACAGTGACTCAATTTTGTGCAATCTGAAGAATATTCTGCTATTGTTACTTTACTAAAGTTACTTTTAGATTTAAAATATCATTTATATGTAACTCTAGAACTGGGAATAGATATGCACTCGCTTTTAATTGGTTTCACTTATTTCTAATATTAAAAAAAAGCATTCCAAAAATACATACTGTAAACTATGCAGGTTCAATCTTCAGCAAAGTGAAAAGGTGAAAAGCTCAATAGATGTCATTAAATTAGGTTGTCCTTTATAAAGCATTGAGTTAGTCATCTAAACTGAATCTATACTACTTTACCTATGATAATAGCCCAAGTTAAAACTTGACCAAGTACCAAACACCAATTCACTTTCTATACATGTTAAAAAAGGAGTAAGAAATGTTTATTCAACAATGCAGCTGCAAGACAAAACATAGCAATGAAGAGACTTAATCTGAATCCATACCACAACACCTCTTTTTGAGGTTGCGGTGAACATTACTATATTATATCTTTTATCCGTGGTGGTGACTCGCATGATAATAACAGTTCCTTAGCTACTCAGACTCCTGAGAGCATCCTACAATATCACAGTTGATTAATCAAAACATGTGTTATATTTGGTGCTAGAATATAATAAATGTTAACAGAAAATAGATTTTTAAGAAAGTCAAAAATTTTGATCAATCCCTTCGCTTGACGGTCAGTTCTATTCATTAAAGACAGGTGATAGCATACGGTGATAGTATTATCATTGACTTGATAACCTATACTGTGACTTTGTTTTAACATTTTAACCAATAAAATTGATTAAAAATCTACTGTGTGAATATGTATTATATTATCAGGCATACATAACTAGTATTATGATTATCATTGGGTGATAGTCCAAGTTAAAACAAATAAAAATTGACTGAGTGTGAAGCACTTGGCATAATGTTTCATCAAACTTTAATTTTAATTAGAATTGACAGTAAAGAGAATCACAAATTATATTTTTGTCGCAATGATTGAACGATTTAAGAAAAAACTCACAAAATGATATTTTTACGTGTATATTTAGAATATATGTATTCATAAATTCTTATTGAATGAAAATAACCCATAAACAAAAGATTAAAGCAATAAGAAATACCTTGTGTATTAGATATGTTAGCTGTATAACAAGATGTAAAGTAAAAGAAAATTGTGTAATGCATAATGTACAAATAAAAACAATGTGCAGAATTTACCTTTGGATCTTCGTTTTATCAACTTTCAAGATTACTATTAAACCACAGCTCACAACTAACAAATAATTGAAATAATTAGAATACTTTTCTATAGTTTGTTATCAATTGTCAATAATGGCTGTCAAATGGCTGACACATAACAGTCTCACCACCATATAAATGTGAAAAACACCAAAAAAAAAAAACGTTTTTGTAAGGGACAATTTAGAATGTAATTTATATATACAGCGTTTAATTCACCATTAAATTAATAAATTTTCTCAATAATTATCGAAAGTTTTATCTTAGGAATTCTGAACGTGATCGATAAGTGAGCAATATCCATGCAATATCACAAAGTTTAAATTACCAAATTTGGAAACAAAAGACTTTAAATGTTAATTATAAGAAATCAAATTTGAAAAGCATTTTTTATTAAGGATATTATTTCATAAACTGTATATTCAAAAATGGAAAGAATAGGAATTTCTGAGTAGTGCTTTTCTCATTTCTGTATCTTTAACCTGCTGTTAAGTCAACACGTGATGTTTATCTGCCATGTTTACGACTCCTCTTTAAATAACTCTTTTTTTTTGGTATTTATTCAGATCGATATTAGGCAAATGCCTACGCTTTATCACTGAAATCTTGTTATTGTACGTGATCGGATAAGAGGCAGGTAGACTGCAAAATTTAAAAAAAGTAACTTTCGTAGTCCTCCAGTAAAAGTTTAAGCCAAAAATCGCCTTCTATAAGAGCCATTATCGATTACCGCTTATCCATTAAGTGGAACATGCAATTGTCGCGCTCCTAAGTTGAAAATTACGTCACTTATGCATGGTTTAATAATGGGAAAAACTTTTGCATTATTTCAATTATTCCGAGCAGTTGGTGTGAGCCGCGTGTTTGCGGGAGGAACTGCTGTTAGTGGCGGTGTTAAATTTGCGATAAAGGACGCCGGATTTGTTGGTAAAATTATCACTATGGGATGTGCAACGTCGAAAACACAGTTAGGTACGAAGTGGTACGACCCAAATTGATATTTGTTTTTAGGTACCTAATTAAGTTATCACAAATTTGTGGTTTAAAAGACATGTATATATAAAAGAACTTTCACTTGGTATTTTTAAAAACAAGTTTCTTAAAGTAATAACACAAACGTGTTATTTTTGCTCTAGTTTAGATACTTCTCAAGCGTGTTTTATATTACCGTTTATTAATTGTAAAATTAAAGTTAGAGGAATAGAGGATATTTTGGGAATTGTGAATTTAAATCAATGGTGTTACTGGGGTAATGTTGTCAAATGTGTTATAAAATAGTCAAATGTATGTGTACAAATATGTGTTAAGAACTAAACTATATGAAATATAGAATACCTACATACTTCAAATTTGAAATTTTGAAAACATGCACAACACACTCAAATGTAAGTATAAATAAACAAAAATAGCTCGCATTGATGACAAACAAAGTGACAAATTACAAACCGATATTTGTATCTTAAATAGGTACAGCTCGCTGTAATTTACGGACAATCACCTTTTTCTAATCACGCACATGTGTCTTTGAAATTGAAAAATCTTGTAACCTACTTTCTTTAAATTGGAACACCCTTATCGATTTTGCCGGTCACGTTAAATAATTCGGTTCACGCAAGATGTCCATCGCTATGTTGCAATTGATGAAAACGGTTTATTCTTATTTCGCAGCAAAACAAGACGAGGAATTCGTGGAAGGTATAGTTTGTAAGAATGACGAAATCGGAGAGAATCAGATGAAAAGCGTGGATTTGGAAGACGTCGGTAAGGTTTTGTTGGTTAGGCAAAAAGGGAAATTGACAGCTATCGGTGCGAAATGTACTCATTACGGGGCGCCCTTGGTTACCGGCGCTTTAGGAGACGGAAGAGTTCGATGCCCTTGGCATGGCGCTTGTTTCAATATCGAGACGGGGGATATTGAAGATTTTCCAGGTAATTTTTTAATATTTTCTGTTATTTTGATACATATTCTTTATTTTATCTATGTAGATATAAGATTGTTTATTCAAACATTCAGAATAAATAACAAATATTTTATTTGAATACGGAAAACCCTAATTATTTTACTATCTATATAATGGCATCAAGGTTCAATGTCAGAGTAACATTAGAAGAAATCCTCTGATTTTTTCTCTAGTAAATATTTGTGATGTCGCTATCATAAATTGGGAAATTTTGTTTAAACGCACTTGCGTAATTTGGGGATATATAGATATAAAATATAAATTCTCTGAGTAACACATCGTATTTACAGGAATAGTTTCAATACAATAGATATACTAAGAGCCGTTTTACACGTACGAGAATTTTTACATAAATCATTAGAAAAATTATCCCGAAAATTTTGGTGAGAATTTTCGTAAGAAATTTTATTGTTGCCACACTTTCAGGTCATTTTACACAGAAATACAAGTTAACCGGAATTTTCACGATATTTGTTGTTATAAGCAGGCACATTTGTTAAATTAAATTGTTATTTGATTATGGGCATCATAGAAATCCTAAATAAATAGCAGTTAACCAATAAACCAGCAAAATATGGATCATAATTAAAGGACGGACAAACTCGTTCGGAGAAGCGGGGAAGCGGAAAACTCAGTGGCGTTGCCTACACGCAGTCTATGCCTAGGAACTTGCATTATATCTACATATATATGTACATATACCTATTGTATATAGTTTTGCGAAGCCACTAGAGAATATTATGTAAAGTTCTGTATTCACATGTAAGAGAACCTCATATTTACAAAGGAAAATCTAGAAAGCATTATGTGATTACAAATTTTAAAAACTTATTAAATTATAATCAAAAGTAACAATAATTAACATAATTTAGTGAAAAGAGCTTCCCCTGTTTTTGGCCTAGTTGCATCAATATTTTGAATAGAAGTCTTGAGGTAGGGGCGTTGATTAGATTTATTAAGATTTAATACATTTTTGATAATCGTTTAAATTTTACGTGCCGCTAGATAAAACAAACTTATCATCATTTTCAAATGTATTGCTGTGGAAAATTGCAATGTTTTGTTATTAATAATATGTAAATTATTTTTAATCAATGATAAAAAGACTTACCAAGTTTTTGTTTTATTAGTTTTTTTTTTTAAATAAAATACAAGAAATAAAGAAAATGTCAATATTACCTACCCAGTAAACCAAATTCAAATTTCCCGCAATTATATTCAGTAACTTCAACTTAAAGGTACTCAAATAACTATTAATCTAATACAAAATTGTAGGTAATTTCATGCTTTAATGTTGAAGTTACTAAAAATAATTACGGGAAATTTGAATTTGGTTCACTGGGTATTTAAATAAGTAATACAATTATATACTTTATCTTGTTACGAAGTTTAAAACGTAAATATAAATTATTTTGGGCAGTTCTTATTTTTCAATGAAAGCTTGAACGGAGATATTTGAGTGCTGCACATATATAAATAAACAGCTACATCTAAGATGCCGCCAATGCGTAGAATATTGCGAAAACACAACTGCGTTGTGGTTCGTGTCGAACAAACAAGTTATGTATATACGCGTCATCACCGTGCATTGAAATATTCCACGTGATTTACGGGCGCAGGTAATTTTTATACATGGATGTGTTTTTCTTACTGGGTCAAAACAACTAGAGGATTTATACGGGCAATCGGGTGCTTTTCTATCAACACCCGTATGTACGTGTTTTCGTTCGGAACGCGGACCGCCTTGCTTTAATCATAATTGTTTAGATTTAGGTTACAACTATTCCTGTGTTAAACCACCTGAAAGTGTCGCGACAAAAATTCCTACGAAAATTGTCACCAAAATTTTCGGGATAAATTTTGTTATAATTTGCGTAAGAATTCTCGTACGTGTAAAACGACTCTAACAGTGTCGTCTATAATATGGAGAGGACGAATTAAGGAGTTTGGAAGGGGTGACAATATTAGGAACATGACAATAATTGGCTCACCTACTTTAGTTTAAAAGACTAAAAAAAAAGAAAAAATGAATCTATAATATACAAAAGCAGGATGAGAAAAAAAATATTTTTTTTAATCCCCTAATCAGCCCGTGGATGCGCTAACCTAAAATGTACGACTGCTAATAAGGAACGATTTGATATTTATCCGATCTCGATGACAAAAATGCAAAAAATGGGTTTTTGGGGCAACTTTGAGCCCGCATTACATCTCTAGAAACAAAAACGCGACCCTAAAAAAATACGTGTCAAATATTTTTCGGTGTTCTACCCACCTAGCCAAATTTAAATTGCCCGCAATTATTCTTAGTAACTTCAATGTTGAAACATAAAATTACTTACCATTTTGTACTACATTAATAGTTATTTTAATGCGCTTACGTTGAAGTCACTAAAAATAGTGGTGGGAAATTTAAATTTAGCTTTTAGGGTACCTTCCTACCAAATTTTTTTCAAAATCGGAGAGATCAACTTGGGTGCCTTTTCTTGTTTGTGTTGTACGGACCCCACGGAGCCCGCCGACCACAGATTAAAAACCACTGTATAGGAACTCTGTAACTCGAATATCAATATCAATGTCAAAGCAATAGCGTATCGTATCGCTAACGTATTTGGTACTCTGTAAGGAAACCGATATTGACTTCGGTAGTGCTCGGAAAATATCAACTAACTGCTTACTTTTGCTCTAAATTTTGTCGAAATTCCTAATAGGTACAGTCAAGTGCCCTAAAGTAATCTTAAATATCTGTCATTTTTATTAACCTTTTTGTTTGACTTGGATTTTTTTTTTTATAATTTCAGAATTTTGTTATAAAGGTTTTTATAATTTAATTTATTTATCATTATTAACTATTTTTTATATCAAATTAAATTGTTAAAAAAAGTTCAAAGTAATAAAAAAGTAAGCAAGTATATTTATTATTGCGTTAAATTATGCTAATTTCATTTTTCTAATAAACCAATTTATGATATATGTGATATAAATTCAATAAATAAATCAAACAATTTAAGTTATATAGTATATACATTGGCACAATAATAAATAAATAACTACAATAAATATTCTCTATTGTATTTCTACTTTTACTTAAGAAATTGACTAGAATATCTGCACTACCTACTAGTCTGCTAATATTACACACTCATTTTAATTGCATGTTCGTAATAGTAACATATAGTCAATTTTTTTTTAATAATCACATCTTTTACTTTAAATTTTAAAATTTTCAATTTTAACGTCCATGTGACACATTATTGTGTGTATGTAATTATTAAAAAAAAATAACTATATGTTACTATCATGAACATGCAATTAAAATTTACCAAACATTGAATATAAAATGAAGACACAAATTGAAAAAGATGTAATAAGTCACATCGAAACGTTTTTGTTTTGCAAATTATAAAAAGAATAAATCAGTGCCGCTTCCCAAGAAGTTTTTAATTAATAAATATTCATGTATTAAATCTTGTGATAAAATAACAAATACAAAATATAGTATATGTTATAAAATAAAATACGCTCGTATAATGAAAGGTAGTAGTTGTAATATTTTTAAATTAATCATTGTATGTATTTAACTCATTGATTTAACTAAAAGATATACTTATGTATGTAGCCGTCTTAACAATCTTGGACCAAATAAAGGGAAGATTTAAGGTAACTACTGACCATTTACACATCTGTTCACCAAAGGTTAAAAATGTTGTAAAACTATTTCAAATGCAAATCGAAAATTTCTAAATCGTATATTCGCAAGTGCAACAACAAGGAGAGGTAAATATAGCTACCTTGTTTATAAGGCAAGGACAAGTATGTTGATATTCGATAGCGATAGGTTTGCATGGGTCGCTATGATTTTAAACATCGGAAGTACGTTCGGGTCACGATGACGCCCGAGCAGAGTTACAGAGTACCAATTTGTAATATCAAAGCAAAGCAAAGCAATATCAACTGTACAGAGTCCCACTCCAGCATAGGGATCACGACGGGTAGAATTCTATTTTCGTGACGTCACTGAGATTTCTTGCTTTCTACGATAGATTGGTATCACGTTGTATAGTATTCTACAATCGCTTTGGTCGTCGGAAACATTCGTTTTTCTATAATCCGTTTAGAAAACATCGTCAAATATCGATTGAAATTAGTTCATTTGCTCACTTTCTTGTCATTTTAATGAACCGGCGACTCTTGTTTCTGATGTTTTGTGGCCTTGTTTTTAAATTGTGAAATAAAAGAAAATGCTACCACTTCAACAATATATAGCAGAAGAATTGGCTAAAGAAGAGAGATGAGAAAATGCGAGGTGACAATGATCCCTTCACTCTTTCAGACACATTTTAAAAATGTATACAGATTAGCTAAGGATATGGTTAACATTTTAATTCTACGTTTAGATGCATTGGGGTACTAAAAGCTAAGATATTGTCCAGAAAAGGCTGGTCAAATTATTATTGCATGTGTAACATTACACAATATTTGTACCGAAGGTAGACTCGAATTAGCAGAAAATGCAATGAATATGGTTGAACCCCAAGTTTTACCTGAAGGACAAGGTCAAGAAGCTAGGAGAAATCTAATTGTACAATATTTCAATTAATTAATATTAATAGTAGCCTAGCTGATAGTCGAGTGGCTTGCATGCTTGACTATCAGTGCGAAGAGATTTGGCTCTGCGGGGCCATGACAAGCGAAAGCTTAGGCATTACAACCACTTAAAAAAAATTGCAATATAATGGTTTTAATTTGAACAGTATTTGGAGAATTGTATTTCAATTATTTCTATGAAAACCAAATGAAAACTATGTGCTTATTTGAATTTATTTTAACTTTTGCTCAAGCAAGCTAATCAATCTCTCAAAATTTCCATTCATAGCAGCTATATTATTGTTAATGCTATGAAGGGTCGAGAGAAGCTCATTGTTAGTATTTATAAAATCCTCTAATCGTTGCCTCTTTCTTGAAGGTGGAAACTTCAGGTGTAGTTGGGGTTTCTGTTGTGGGGTCTACTGCAGTTTCTTCTTTTTTATTTATATCTGAATAAATTAATATATCCTCTATACATACTTACAGCAGAGATGAAAAAACTAATATATTTAATTGTATAATAGCTATTTCTTATATTTGGGAGGAATGATTGTATTTACTCCTGTTAGTACAAAATAGGTACTAAATGGAATACAAAATTATGCAGAATGCAGTTTACAAGTTCGCACATTTGATGAACACATTTTATATTGCCCGGTTTCCCGCGTACTGGGCAGTATATTTTATCTTCGTCTTATTAGCACTATTAAAAGAGACAGAGAATCGAAACGACACCCGAAACTTCTCGCTTCGTAGCGAGATGTAGACGATTTCGCGCGGGTGTAAAGACGTGAGGGGACGTCAAAAGCAAGCGGTCGTGATTCCAAAATATCGTCTGTAAGCAAGCGTCCACAGTTGCTAAGCAACGTGACGTCATGAAAATAGAATTCTACCCGTCGTGATCCCACTGCAGATCTATTTAGTGCTTTCCATCCACCGTCTATCACTCCTACTCTGCTACTACTCTACTCTACTCTTGACCTAAACAATTTAGAACCAATGGAACGCTTTTTGTGCTTTTAAATTGTAAAGAGAGGCGGGAAAGGAACCTAACCTAGAAATCGTACTTCAAAATGTCAAAAAAATCTTACAACGATTATAATAGTAATATTTAATTTGCAATCATTTAATTTTGCCAAAGCAAAAAGAAACATTTTTCCACAAATAATTTAAAAAATCGCTGTAGCTTTCTAACATTCCCCCTTACCGGCTAAGTAACATAACATGAATGTCACCCGTTATATAACAAAATATGACATATGTCATGTTATCGATGAAATTTCGTACCGTCTAAAACTTAACAAGTTCCGCGCCTGTTACGCTAATCTGTAATTCGATTCGTAACATGTAAAATAGAAGTGGTAGGTGCAGGGCTGTCGTTATATATAACCGTTTATGTAACAATTTAACATGCTATTTAGCCGGTATCACTTACAACAAATATGTATACGAAACATGTTAAGTGTAAATGTTATGTTATGAGTTAACAAACCATGTTATATAACACAAAAGTTACCATGTTATATAACAGAAAAGTTAGCCGGTAGGGGGGAAAGTCATAAATGGCGTGTAGAGTACGAAACACTAGCAAATAAGTTAGTGCATAAGGGGAAAAGGGGAGATAAAACTGAGTAACTCCTTATCAAAGGAACGCTTAAATTGCAGAGTACACCGGAAGTACTACCGAACTGCTTTTATGAGTGAATGGAAAGCACTAATTGTATGTTTCCTCGACAGGTTTGGACTCCTTACCATGTTACCAAGTAACCGTAGTAGATGACAACGTAAAAGTGCGTGCCAGGAAGACTGACTTACATAAAAATAAACGGTTAAAGCCTATGACCAAGCACGTGACCGCCAACAAGGAGACGTTCGTGATATTGGGCGCGGGGCCGTCGGGCGCGACTTGCGTGGAGACCCTGCGCCAGCAAGGCTTCACCGGACGCATCGTGATGGTCTCGAAAGAGAACACCCTGCCCTACGACCGAGTCAAGGTCACCAAAGCGATGGAATCCGAACTGCCCAAGATACAATTCAGGACGGACGCCTTCTACAGAGAGTACGACATCGAAATCTTAAGACCCGTTCGCGCCATCGCGGTGAACACGGAGAAGAACGCGGTGACGCTGAGCGATCAGAAAGTGCTCAATTACGATAAGCTTTACATCGCCACCGGTTGCGCCGCCCTCAAACCCAATTTACCGGGCGTCGATCTAAGAAACGTCATGGTGATGAGGGATTTCGAAGACGGCGCCTACGTTTACTCGCAACTCACGCCGGAAACGAAAGTCGTGGTATTGGGGAGCAGCTATATAGCCATGGAGGCAGCCGCGTATTGCGTCACTAAAGTTAAGAAGGTGACCGTGGTGATGCGCGGCGATTTACCCTTCAAACCGTTATTGGGAAGCAGGATCGGTGCGGCGTTCATGAAATTCTTCGAGGAGAAGGGGGTGCACTTCATCCCTTGCTCGGGGATTAGGAAATTCGTCGATAAAGGGAACGACACGCTCGGTTTCGTAGAGCTTATCGACGGTCGGTCGTTGAAGGCTGATTTATGCATCGTAGGCGTCGGTTCTAAGTTGTACACGCAATTCGTGCGCGGTTCCGGCGTGGAGGTTCGCGAAGACGACTCGATCGAGGTGGACGAGTATATGCGAACTAACGTACCTAACGTGTTCGCCGGTGGAGATCTGGCTTACGCTCCGGTGTGGTCGCATCACAATCGAAAATCGGCGATCGGTCATTACCCTCTGGCTCACATGCACGGGAGGATAGCCGCATTGAATATGCTGAATAAAGAGACGCCGCTCAGGGCTGTTCCGTACTTCTGGACCATGTTGTTCGGCAAGGGGATACGGTATGCCGGTCACGGACGTTACAAGGACATCTTGTACACCGGCAACGTGGAAGAGCTCAAATTCGTATCGTATTACCTGGACGACGATGAAGTAGTCGCTGTGGCCAGCTGTCAAATGGATCCTTACGTGTCTAAGTTCGCGGAAATCTTGGCACAGGGTAGGACGTTGCAAAGGTCCGATTTGAAAGGTGACGATCTCCTAGATTGGGCCCGCTAGTTTTTTATTTTTTTATCTAAATCAAGGATAACTGAAGCTCTTAAACCATAATTAGATTATTGTAAGGCGATACGCAGGAGCTGAATGTGCGCTCACCAGTGAAAAAAAAAATATATTTATACACTTAAATTTGCCACTATTTAGAAAGAAAAAACCATTTTATTTCGAGAAATATTTTGATAACATAGCAATTAGATACCCAGATAGCAGAATTACGTAAAATGACGTCTAATAGACGTCGATATTACGTCTTATTATCGTCTATTGAACATCAGTTTACGTCACACTACTAGATGGATACATACTTTTTGATATCCGTCTTAACGAAACCTTAGTTCTTCACATATAGAGACAGAAAAAAATTACTTATATACATACAGAAAATGACGTCTAATAAACGTCGATAATACGTCTTATTGTCGTCTATTGAACGTCAGTTTACGTCACACTACTAAATGGATACGTACTTTCCGATATTCATCTTAACGAAACCTTAGTTCTTCACATGTAGAGACAGAAAAAAATTACTTGTTAACCATTGGTTGTGTATCCAATTTTAATAACGTATTTATACCCACGTATTGGAAGGTTTTGCATTGGAAAAAGAATGTCTGGAAACATCTACAATAAGTTTTATCACAGAATAACTTCACTTTATGATAGATTACTATAAGGCGATCCGCAGAACCTGAATGTGCGCTCATCAATGAAAAAAATTGATTTATACACTAAATTTGCCACTCTTCAGAACGAAAAAAACATTTTTTAAATTTTATTTCGAGAAATATTTTAATAACATAGCCATTACATACCCAGATAGCAGAATTACACAAAATGACGTCTAATAAACGTCGATATTACGTCTTATTGTCGTCTATTGAACGTCAGTTTACGTCACACTACTAGCTGGATACGTATTTTTCGATATTTGTCTAACGAAACCTTGATTCTTCACATGTAGAGACAGAAAAAAATTACTTGTTAACGATTGGTTAATGTATCCAATTTTAGTAACATATTCATACCCACGTATTGGAAGGTTTTTCATTGGAAAAAGAATGTCTGGAAACACCTACAATAAGTTTTGTCACAGAATAACTTCATTTTATGATAGATTACTATAAGGCGATACGCAGAACCTGAATGTGCGCTCATCAGTGAAAAAAAAATGATTTATACACTAAATTTGCCACTCTTCAGAACGAAAAAAACATATTTTAAATTTTATTTCGAGAAATATTTTAATAACATAGCCATTACATACCCAGATAGCGGAATTACACAAAATGACGTCTAATAAACGTCGATATTACGTCTTATTGTCGTCTATGAAACGTCAGTTTAAGTCACACTACTAGGTGGGTACATAATTTTCGATATTCGTCTGACGAAACCTTAATTCTTCACATGTAGAGACAGAAAAAAAATACTTGTTAACCATTGGTTGTGTATCCAATTTTAGTAACATATTCATACCCACGTATTGGAAGGTTTTTCATTGGAAAAAGAATGTCTGGAAACACCTACAATAAGTTTTGTCACAGAATAACTTCATTTTATGATAGATTACTATAAGGCGATACGCAGAACCTGAATGTGCGCTCATCAGTGAAAAAAAAATGATTTATACACTAAATTAGCCACTCTTCAGAACGAAAAAAACATATTTTAAATTTTATTTCGAGAAATATTTTAATAACATAGCCATTACATACCCAGATAGCGGAATTACACAAAATGACGTCTAATAAACGTCGATATTACGTCTTATTGTCGTCTATGAAACGTCAGTTTACGTCACACTACTAGATGGATACGTACTTTTCGATATTCGTCTAACGAAACCTTGATTCTTCACATGTAGAGACAGAAAAAAATTACTTGTTAACCATTGGTTAATGTATCCAATTTTAGTAACATATTCATACCCACGTATTGGAAGGTTTTTCATTGGAAAAAGAATGTCTGGAAACACCTACAATAAGTTTTGTCACAGAATAACTTCATTTTATGATAGATTACTATAAGGCGATACGCAGAACCTGAATGTGCGCTCATCAGTGAAAAAAAATGATTTATACACTAAATTTGCCACTCTTCAGAACGAAAAAAACATATTTTAAATTTTATTTCGAGAAATATTTTAATAACATAGCCATTACATACCCAGATAGCGGAATTACACAAAATGACGTCTAATAAACGTCGATATTACGTCTTATTGTCGTCTATTGAAACGTCAGTTTACGTCACACTACTAGATGGATACGTACTTTTCGATATTCGTCTAACGAAACCTTAGTTCTTCACATGTAAAGACAGAAAAAAATTACTTGTTAACCATTGGTTAATGTATCCAATTTTAGTAACATATTCATACCCACGTATTGGAAGGTTTTTCATTGGAAAAAAAGTGTCTGGAAACATCTACAATAAGTTTTGTCTCAGAATAACTTAACTTTATAATAGATTATTATAAGGCGATACGCATGACCTGAATGTGCGCTCATTAGTGAAAAAAAATTGATTTATACACTAAATTTGCCACTCTTCAGAGCGAAAAAAACATTTTTTAAATTTTATTTCGAGAAATATTTTAATAACATAGCCATTACATACCCAGATAGCAGAATTACACAAAATGACGTCTAATAAACGTCGATATTACGTCTTATTGTCGTCTATTGAACGTCAGTTTATGTCACACTATTAGCTGGATACGTACTTTTGGATATTCGTCTAACGAAACCTTAATTCTTCACATGCAGAGACAGAAAAAAATTACTTGTTAACCATTGGTTAATGTATCAAATTTTAGTAACATATTCATACCCACGTCTTGGAAGGGTTTTCATTGAAAAAAAAAGTGTCTGGAAACATCTACAATAAGTTTTGTCTCAGAATAACCACTTTATAATAGATTATTATAAGGCGATACGCAAGACCTGAATGTGCGTTCATCAGTGAAAAAAAATTGATTTATACACTAAATTTGCCACTCTTCAGAACGAAAAAAACATTTTTAAAATTTTATTTCGAGAAATATTTTAATAACATAGCCATTACATAGCCAGATAGCGGAATTACACAAAATGACGTCTAATAAACGTCGATATTACGTCTTATTGTCGTCTATTGAACGTCAGTTTACGTCACACTACTAAATGGATACGTACTCTCCGATATTCATCTTAACGAAATCTTAGTTCTTCACATGTAAAGACAGAAAAAATTACTCGTTAACTATTGGTTGTGTATCCAATTTTAATAACATATTTATACCCACGTATTGGAAGGTTTTGCATTGGAAAAAGAATGTCTGGAAACATCTGCAATAAGTTTTGTCTCAGAATAACTTAACTTTATGATTATAAGGCGATACACAGGGCCTGAATGTGCGCTCACCAGGGAAAACAATTGATTTATATACTAAATTTGCCACTCTTCAGAAAGAAAAAAACATTTTTTCAACAATTTTATTTCGAGAACTATTTTGATAACAGCCATTACATACCCAGGTAGCAGAGTTACGCAAAATGACCTTTAATAGACGTCGATATTACGTCTTATTGTCGTCTGTTGAACCTCGGTTTACGTCACACTACTAGCTGGATACGTATTTTTCGATATTCGTCTAACGAAACCTTAGTTCTTCACACAACAGAAAAAAACTTACTTGTTAACCATTTTGGTTGTGTATCCAATTTTAGTGATATCTTCACCTCTACGTTTTGGAAGGTTTCTCATTGGAAAAACAAATGTCTGGAAATATCTGCAATAAGTTTGTCTCTGAATAATTTAACTTTGTAATAGATTATTTTCAAATTAACAATGCATTTATGACTTTAGTTCGTGATGTTTTCTGATAGTAACTACCTAGCGGGGAATTTAAGAATTTTAATGGACGAGATAAATATCCTTAATGAAAGCCTTATGTTAAGGAAACAAAGTACATATTTTCGCATTATTGATTTAAAATCCGTTAAAAAAGAAAATACACAAAATACATCTAACGCATACCACAAAATGAATATCGTTTGTACAAATGCCAAGATTGGATCGACACGGCTTAAAATGTTCCTTTTCAGGAATTAGTTACCTTAAAATAAAAAAACAACAACAGATAGAGAATTAGTATGGTTTTTTTTTTGCTTTTTAAAGTTTTCTTTATACAGTTTTAGTTATTAAAATATTATTTTCCCTAAAATATTATTTTTATATATTTGACCCTGACCCTATTTTTTAACTTCAAGATCAAAATTATACTAACAAATAGGTATTTTTTTTTTTTAATTTTTAACGGAGATTTCGTTGCATTTTTTTTTTTTAATTTTAGACATTTCCCAGAAACAAAAGCCGAAAATAGAGATTGAAGCGGATGTAAAATGCGGAGTAAATATTATCCCAAATAACACACTGACGACATATTGTCGTCAGTCTACTCAACTTATATGATTTTGATGATTGAAAACAAAAAACGGCTATTTTGAGCTTGATCCCTTTATTTTGACATAAAACTAAGAAAACCAAACTCAAAAATAGCCGTTTTTGTCGTTCAATCAGTAAACATTCGAGAGCGAAATTGAAATTTAAAATTTAAGAATGAGTTTAGTTTGTGATGTTCCTTGATAATAACTTCCTGGCGATGAATTTTAATAACATTTATGATGTTGTAAAAGACATCTGCAGCACCAAAAATTGACATCAATTTTTACGGTTAAAGGACATCAGTTCTGATCAGCAATATCAAATGTATATTTTGTGTAATGTCGATTATTTATGATGTTGGCAGCCGTCACGTAAACTATTGTGCGAGACTGAAAATACCCAAAAGAATTTTTCCATCCAACATAATTTCGCTTTGATAAATTTTCTACCCACTACATAATTTTGTTTCGATATGGGGCCTTTAACAAATCCAAAATAGGGGTTGTCCTTGTATTGGTCGCTTGAAACGTGAAATTGACGTATTGTAGGACATCATCACTAGGTCATTTGACGCACCAGTGCTGCTTCGGATATCCTTTATGTGAATTTAAAGCTTCGTTATCGGAATAAGTCCGTGTTTTCATGTGGAACTATATAATTCAGATATTTAGAAAGTATGATGAAGACATCTAGGATAGATTTGTATATTTTGGCACTATGCGAACTTATTAACTGATTTTGATGATTTTTTTTTTTAATTTTTTTAAATCAATAACAATAATTTTCTACTTTTGTTTTATTACTATAATATTGATTTAATTTTTATTATAAATTTGAACGATATAAATACCCAAACAATCGTTTTCAAGAGTACTAATCATATCCATATCAAATTATTACATTTATAGCTTAGATTGGCTATAGATAATATTTTTATTTATTTATTTATTTTATTTAATTTCTCATCCCTCTAGAGCTCAAATTAAACTAAAGTCCATGTTACAGCACACATTTTGATTACAACATTTATTTTTATTCTCCCTCCTTCGATCTTTCACATTTTTTTCTGAATTCTCTATTGCATTGTCTTCCTTTTTTTCATATTTATTCCTTCTGCTGCTGTAAACACGTAATTTTTTTTTCCGTATATCGCAAAAGTAGCACCAAATATGTCTTATTTTTATATTTCCAAAATATTAAAACAAATTTATAAACAGGGTTCTGATATATCTTTCTTTTCCGAATACATATATTTTTAAATATGATGATATATCTTCATTTATTTCATTTTTAATTTATAATGAGAATTACTTTTTTGAGATTATATTGTTCATAGGTATAAGTACATTTTTTTTTCTTACTGGTGAGTGTCTCTTTTATACTTACGTGTGTAAAAATACGTAATAATGATTTGTAAATATTTTTAAATCTACTTTGTTAATTATTCTTTAATTATTTACTTCATTTTTTTTTTCTGTACAAAAACTGTATATGTACTTATAGCAAAAACTATATTGTGTTTGAAAGTAGAGGTCAGTGATTTTACGTTTCTGTCTAAATATATACAAATATCCATATTTATATTCATATGATGTATTTGTCATCGGCTAAAAAGTATTTTTATGAAATATGTATTTTTATCAGTTGTCTGTGATTGCATTGTGAGAAGATTAAAGAAGATGATATGTATTTATTTTTATATATAAAATTTTATTCTCGGTATTGCAAGCTATTTAGGCAAAATCGATTACCTTGTAAGTCTGGAGTTACTTTACATCATGCACGTAGGAGATGAGATTTATGATATTGCCTAATACAACAGTCTGGCCAGGTTCAAGATAATATTTTTAATCGATTTTTAATAATGATATATATACTTTATGTTACCTGTTTAATAAAAAATTAGTTGGATTAATTTGTTTGATTTAAATTTAGTGTTATCTTACTTTTACCAAAAAAAAAAATGCTTTATAAACCCAAGATAATTTTGATTGGTGATCTTCAATCTTATTTTAAGCGGACGCCAGACCATTAAATATGTAGGAAAAATGTATGATTAACATAGATTGTTTGTATAAGTGAAATGTATTATTAAGTCTTCACAGAGCCTTGACTTGAAATTCTAAATTCAGTCAAGGTTATGTTTAATGAAGGGGATTTTAGGCTTTCCTCACACCATTCATGAAGGCCAATTCACATAAGCTAGGTTATTATTTTCTGTCTGATACTTCGTGATCCCATCATATATGCGAGAAGTGATAAGAACTGATCAAGTTATGGCACTATATAGTTATTATTAGTAATGGGATATACATTTTTAATTCTACTGAGTGTTAAATGATTTAATATGAATAATCGGGTTAATCTGCTGAGAGAGTATTTCTTTTATTGCATCACAGAAACTTGGTCCGATCGAGAAGCGATAAGATAAAAAAGGTCACTTTCTGTGGCGATCTTTGATGTTTTGTCGCCAGCTATGGTCACCAGCAAAAAAAATACTTTTAGGGCTACTTTAGTATTTTAGCGTTAGATGCCTCAGCTGTCTTCTTCTTGTTTGTTCTCAGCGTTTAATCAGAAATCATATGTTACTCATGATAATACAATTAGGACGGCTATTTGTAACTACTATAAATGAATTAAGGGGATTATTTTATTAAGAGATAAATTAATGGGAATATTATTACAGTTGAAATTCAAAATTCTAGAGGATGAAAATATATTGGGGTAGCTTTATGCTCTTCCAGAACGAAGACATTCTGGGAAGTTTGGTAACAATATTGGCATTCTTAACGATATAGTAAACGAATTAGAGTCAATTAAGGGAAATAATTTCTTAATTGCGAGTGACACATAGTAAACATAAGCTATGGGTAGTGAGAGAGAAGATATTTAAGGAAGGAATTTAATTAATTAATGATGAAGGCCTGATTGTTGTAAATAGCAATGATGAGCCGACTTTTGAAGAGAGGCATAGCGGTAGTAGCTGTATAAATATAAACAATTGAAGGGGTTAAAATAGAAAGCGTATAAGTAATATTTACATTTAAGTTTTAGAGATATCTAGAAACGCGTGCGGTTTAATTAATCATTGGACTTTGTTAAATGAGCAAACGGTTTCAGACCATGAATTTATAAGATTTTGTATTAATAAAGATTATAGGCATGAGAGAAGACAGTTTTTTTTTGTTCTAAAGACGCTAATAATTGGGAGTCTTACGGAAATTATTATTAGAGAGGTCACTGATTTAGATAGCGAATTAGGTTACAGGGGCGGCTCCTCTTTAAGAGGCACGGGGCCACGGCCCCGCCATTGCAAATCACAAATTCATCATTAGAGCTTTTATTTTTTATACCGATTAACACACGGTAGGCAAACGTGTGAGTCAGATGCAGACGGCCGTCGAAGATCGACTATTGAGAGTAGAAACATATGTAGAGGACCGTCGCATACGGACTTCAGTTTAGCACTTCCCCGCAATAAAAATTGGGTTCAAGAATATTTAATACTTATTAATTATAGTAATAAAGTGTAGTATTATTCTAGAATGACATCGCAAATTAGTAACTATATTAGTATTTCAAATCAAAATGAACTACCATTCATTCCTGTGTTAGAGGAGTTATTCCTGAAAAATACACCATAATAGTGTTTTAAGTAAAAAAAAAAGTCATTTGCTTAAGTAAACAAAGAAAAAAAAATAAAAATCGTTTCCCTTTCTTTGTAAGAAATACGTCGGTTTATGCATAAGATTTATTTATATAACCCCCAAACCTCAAAAACTACACCACAATGACAGTTAAAAATAGAGTTCTGCGCTTGCGTCAAAAGAAAAATGACGAAATAATTCTAGCTTTAATGTTTTTGTACAAGTTTTTTTTTTCAATTTTTTACATATTACTTGAAAAAAAAAAAAAAAAAATACATCAAAATTCACCATGTCAAGCGGGCTTAATAGATTTTGGTGTCATCAAAAAAGAATATCATATAAATAATAATAAACTAAGGACCGTTTATTTACATATTGAAGAAAAAACTGCATGTTCAAATGAGTTGGGGTGTCCCTCCGGGCAGTATCTTAGTGCCTCTGTTATTTGACATTTGCTCGATGATATCTATGCTATCAAACATGTTGTCAATGATTCACATTTGTTAGCTATAAACCATACGGATGACACTTAACCATATACTAACTGCGGGTGATTACGATAAACAACTTTTTTATCCTCCTCAAGATAAAATTCGTGTGTTTGTCATTATGACGATTCCTTGAAATGGAGAAGAACGCATATAGCTGTTGGCTGTAAGAATTTAGTAGTCTCTGCTGCTATGTTGTTCGTCAGTTGAGAGATCTACTAAATAATCATTGCAAACCGGCTAAAATAGTGCAAGAAGGTAGAAATAATTCCCATTTATCCCATCTTACGTCCACTTAGGCGGCGTAAGTATGTACTGAGGGTGACAGTGGATAGCCAAGACAATTGTTAATAAGGACAGCTGTTACATTTTGAACACTTTCTTTTCTACCCATACAGCAGTGCTCCTTGGGAGCAAAAGCTTTCCAGTAATGATATTTTGCGGGTGATATGCTACAGTTAATTTGCTGTCATAAGTGGCGAATTTAGTATTTAGTACTTCAGAGACTCGTAGGCGTGTATTTAAACGTATATATTGTTTCGTATGTATCTAATTTCTAATCATTCAGTGAAGGTACACTCTTCAAGCTTTCCTATGTTGATACTTTGTCCGGAATGGCTTATATGTTGTGCTACACGAGTTTGGAAATGCTCAACTTTTTTGTAAAGATTATGTTTCGCGAGAAAAAAACCTATGCCCATATTAAAATTATGACCTATAATTCTCAAATCCTGTAGAAAGACACTTTAAAAATGTTTTGTCGCAATTTTCTCCCAAGGTAAAAGCTGTGCAGTTTCTTATATTATGTTCACTTTCTTATTGATCCCAAAATTTATAAACTGGGAAAATGCATGAGAGAAATTATTGTATCAGGTATGGAATTCGCTTTACCCACAAAAAAAGATAACTTTAATAGAAATAACAAATAATATTACAAATTAATTATCCTTTAGGTATTACCTAAAAGAAAAAACATAGGAGCACCTATAGAGTATATTTTGACCTATTTTCAGAGCATATTTTAGTACATATTTTCCAAGCTCTTTCCAGCTTATACCCTTACTTATGATTGTTCTGTATACTCAACCAGTGTTCGTATACGTCTTGATTGACAATTCCTGACGCCCACAAAACTCTTTTTTGGCGGTAAATAGAAACTTATTAACTTTTTTTTAATACAATAAGTGCATTGACACAATGACAGATACATTTTAACTAAAGCAAGTATGAACCAAATATAAAAAACCAATAAAAATAAAAATTTATTTCATATAAGTCTCTAGCATAACCTATTCAAAAATTCCCTCCAAAAATGGAATTTTCCTCATATACACAAACACTGTAGCCAACTGAATTGGGTACATTAAAACAGTATATATATAATCATATATTGTGATATAAGCGACTAATTCAATGTCCCAATGAGTAGCCAATTTCACTAATAAATAACTAAAAGAATTGATTTTCTTAAACACATAAATAATATTTATTTTTGACTAATACAGTAAAATGAAAAACCCAAAATAGTTTTTAATCCCATCTTTCTGAATACCTTAGATGTCCCAGTCTTGATTCAAGAGTTACATGATCCTTGAATTCCTTTTTCGTTTTCACAAAATTTTGCATACGCTTTTCAGCTTTACCCAAAGCCTTTGCATGACCAAACGATTGCTCCTAAAATTATAAAAACAAAATAGGAACACTTCACTTATCCGAACATCACACAAACCTGTGTAAGGTATGGATGTCTTAAGTAGAACATATTTTGTTCTTCAATCCTGAATTCATTTTTAAGTTTCTGTACATCTTCTTGTGTTACTTCTTTGTATAGGCGATTTTTACCGCGATAAATGTGTCCATTGGGCATGTGTTTTCTTCTAAATAAAGCGTAAAATAAGCGCATTTTCAAAATGTTTATAAAATAATTATATTCTTATTTTGAGGTTAGGTATATGTCAATTGCATGGATCTATCAATTGGGTAAATTCCTGCTTGATGTGCTCTAAAGGAGAAATATCCCAATGGTAGTTGTCAGTTGTCAAATTAGTTTTTGTTTTCTAAATTATTCTTATGTTTTGTGAATTTTTAGTACATGTTAGAAAACTTTTTGTAATTTGTTCGTTTCTTCAATAAGATTATTCTTAGTTCAAACCCTCATTACAAACACACCCCATTACATCCTCGGAATTGACAATATTTTTGAATCTCACCGTATATATATTTGATATTTAATTAAAATTATCCATTTATTTAGCCTAAAACGTAGATTATGAAAATAAATTTATTTTCCATTCTGTTCGGTTGTTGACTTTAGTTCATATGTTTGTTGGGAATTCTGTCCAGTAAAAAAAACTCAATCATAACAAAAACAAAAATATCTTTGACTTTTCATTTCCATGTTTCATTTGACGTTTTTGCTGATTGTTGTATAGACTGTAAAATAGGTTGATTAGTAATGTTTTGTATAGAATTTCGAGCTAAGTTTAATATACACAGGATTTAAGCAGTATTCAAGCATGTGTGATGATAAGAAAAATTGGGACAAGCCTTGTATCCTAAAGAAATTGCTGAAAATGCATCTAATTGGAGTTTTGCGGCCGATCTTGGCTTGCTCAAATATCTAGAAGTTTTTTCAGAGGTAAATTGATGCCCGTTTATATGTAAAATACTGATTTATTATTGCAGGATTTGTTAGATAAAGCAACTACTGTCGATAATAATGTAAATACTCTATTAAATGATTTATCGAAGGCATCTTTATCCTTAGATATTGCTAGGAATAAGTTCTTAAGTTTGAGCAATACTCAATTTATCGAAAGTCGGGTATATGAAGATGATGAAACCGCTGTAACGAATGAAGAGAAATCTCCTAAAGTACAACATTTATTTCTCTATGTATTATTTTCTGTATTTTTACTTTAAGGGTGAACCTGTTAAAAACAGCAATGAAGAAACCCATAAAAATGAGATGAGATTGGCTGCTTTGAGAGGTATAGAGGTAATGAATAAATATTTCGATAAAGTCCAAGTTGTTGACAGCGATTCCGAAGGTGATGATACAGACTTTACAAGGTACACACTTACATTAATATTTTCTCTCTATATGGAAATATTAATGCAATTTTAGTTTTGTGTTACATCCTAAAGATCCATATATAGATAGACCTTTACCATATGTTATTGGAACTGACGAATGGAATAAGAAATTGCATGTCGGGTTTAGTAGATTCGTCAAGTGAAAGTGAAGAAGAGCAAGCATCAGAGAAATTCAGTGATACAGATTCTGAAACAGATTTGCCTATTATTGATAGATCACAGGTATGTTCTTGTTTGATTACTTTTTTATAAATTCTGCAAGATAAAAATGCTTGTTATAATCTGCTTTTGAAAATGGTATGAAAAAATGAGTAGAATCAATATTACTTGTGGTTATGAGTGTAAAAGTTTGTTCACATTTTTGTATTTTCTTTAGAACAACTATTTTGATAGACATGGACACCAGGTCAAAAAAATATTCTTGTATTTGCTTCTACTGCGGTTTTTCGTTTTACTTGAATTTTTACCTTATTGGAGGTAAAAGGTTTTACATAATACCTACTTAAACATACAAATTAGGCATTACAGTAGAGCGTTGATTATCCGAACTAATTGGGGGACATGGGTGTTCGGAAAACCGATTTATTCAGATAATCGAACTGTACACTTTTATTTACCAATGTACCAATAAAAATCACATTTATAATAATGATGTAATATGAATCTTTTTTATTACAATGGCAAGTAGGAACCAAAGTTGGTCACTTTCAGCTTGTGCTTCAAACCATCGCAAAGCAGTATCTAAGCATGTAAACGCTTCAGAAGCAGCAGGTATATCTTCTTTTTCTGAGCCAATTGTTGATGAGATGCTGGCAGCGTCAGCTTTATCAGTCACGAGGTCTACAATTTCATTATCCTGCATGATCTGGTGTCCTGGATCTGCATCGTCGACACTCACTCAATCTTGAACGTCTTCTTTATCACATTCATGGCAATGGAGTTCTTTCAGCATCTTCATCATTTCGGACATATCATTCTGTTCCTCATTTTCACTTTCAGTTTGAGAATTTTCCGCCATACCCAAAATTGTTATTTCAGGCTTTTATCAAATTTGTTCTTTTACACTGTCCCATGCTGTTCCGATCATGTAGGCCGCATCTTCAAATCAATCTTTCTATGATTTCTAATCAGCTTTCTTCTCCCTCCTCTCCTCTTTCTAACAATAACCTACGCAACAATTCCTTTCTGTAATACCGTTTAAATGTCTCAATAACGCTTTGATCCATGGCCTGCAATAAGGAGGTTACATTAGGTGGAAGAAACATCACTTTTTGAACTCGTCTTTTTCGTTTAAGATGTCATGTGCTGGATGAGTTGGTGCGTTATCAAGGAGCAGTAATTTCACTGATGGTATGAAAACTTCGCAGACATGTTAACATGTTTGAAACAACGTGGTTTTTTGCTTTTACCAATAACGAGCATAGGCAATCGGTGGCTACCAGTAGCATTAGCACAAGCTAAAGCGGTGATGCGATCTTTGCTTACTTTAGGACCAGGTGCTGCTAATTCACGACGTGAAGCAAGAGTTTTTTTGTGGCAAAGTCTTCCAATTGAGCCCAGTTTCGTCAGCATTGTAAACATTTTCGAGAGCATAGTCTTCTTCCTTCAATACGTCCCGTAGCTTGATTTTGAAAGCATCAGCTGCTGAAGAATCAGCAGACAGCTTTTCTCCTTGTATTTGGAGCTCACGAATGCCATGTCTTGATTTAAACCGTTTTAACCAGTCCGTGCTTGCTTGAAAATTCGACAGCCCTCCAAGCTTTTGATTAAATTGAATTGCTTTTTCACATAGAATGGGACCAGAGATAGGTTCTCCTTGTGATCTTTTTTGTGTAAACAACTTGTAAACAGCGTCATCTAGATCCGTGTTCGTAGCGAGCTTCATAGTTTTACGACTTGTAGATCCATCAGTAGAATCAAGGTTGGATATAAAATTTGTTATAGTCGTCTTTTGTTTTTTGATATCCGTAATGTCGACTTTACAACCTTGTTCTCATAGATAACTTGGTTACAGATTCACCTTCCTGTAACCGTTTATTAATCTCGTATTTATCTTTCATAGAAAGTACAACACGTTTACGTTTTAGGCATTTTAAATCGCGACTTTAAATTGACGAACTATCGCACAGAGGGATCGCGGTTTATAAGGCCACTGTCGTATATCCTTGTTCGGCATTCCCGCTTTGATATCGTAATTCCCTTTTTAAGTGCCAATATAAAATTAATATTTTTTTTTAATAAGTTAAAATAATACGCAAGTGTTTTTCCCTACTTACCAAACTTTACCAAAAGAATAAATTAACAAAGAACTTATTTCATTCATCATAAATATCAAGATGAAGGCGGCGCTTTTTAATTGTACGTCTGAGTTTTATTTGTATGCCATAACGTTTTTTTACAATGTTCGTATTATTATTTATATAACAACTAACAATTAGTTTATTAAACTTGATTGCACGCGTGAAAAGCTGTTAGCATACACGCAATAAAATCATCATAAGTTATGATATATATCTGGCTTATCATCTGTATTTGCCGCTCTCTGAACATGCCGCCGCGTGCGGTACTGCTCTTGAAAATGTATGTTTTCTGGCAGTTGGTTTTAAGCGGTCGTTCGGTTGATCGACGTTCGGATAATCGACGCTCTACTGTATTTCAAATGACAAAAAATAACATTTTTGTATGTTGAATAGGTATTTACAATTTTCAGAAGAACAGTCCTTTATTATTGCTAAATGAGCTCTTAGTATAAAGAAATACGATATAAATATCTCAATGAATTATAATTCTATCAGTTGGTAAAAGTTGAGTAGTATCCCTCCTATAAGGACTTGTGACAGTGTTTTAATTTATACTAAAAGTTCTAATGTATTATTTGTCACCATCCTTAATAAAAATCTATGTGGTTCAAACCATAAGCGGCAGCTAAAGTAATATCTCAAAAACTAGAGCGGGCCGAATTTAATTTTTTTTTAAATGATGGAATCAACTTCTTTGTCATACCTTCTTAGTAACCAAATATAAATATCCCGCCATTATCTTTAATGAATACAACGTAAAGATAGTTAAAATAACTGTTAATGTAGTTTAAAATGGTAGGTAATTTTTTGTTTCCACGTTGAAGTTACAAAAAATATTGCCGGGAAATTTAAATTTTATTACTTGGACTTGGAGGGCGCATTTTTTTTTTTTAGAAACAATTGAGTTAATTTTTTAGCGATAGGAAGGTAGGTAAATTATTATTTTTTGAATGAATTTATTTTTTAACGACTCCGGGGCGAAGGCGGTTGTAAAAATTCGATAAATATATTTTTTGTCAGTATACAGGGTCTTCCACAGAACTAGCTTAGAATTTTTTGAACTTCTAGTGGGAATTTTATTTTTACTTCACGATTGTGAGCTATTTAAGGAAGATGTTCTTAACTTTATAGCACTGCTGATATAGAGGGTGTTGATATCAATTTTCTTATTTTAAATAGAATATTGCGATTTTGTTGAATTTTTGGCATCTGCACATTATCTAATAAAAACAAATATTTGTTAAGGCATTAGACGTCCTGATATTCTACTAATATCGATGTAAACACAAGGACTTAGATATTAAAATAGTCTTATAAACAAAAAAAATACGTTTTGCAGGTAAAACTAAATGCAATTAAAGAAATAAACCTGAAATACTTAAAACTAATATTATCATAATAAACGAAGGTTAAATAAAATAATACAGAAATAATAACTAGATAACTGTGTAGGGAAATCTGGAACGCGCGTCAAAAACAAAATAGATGATGAAAACTCACTCACTAATAAAAGGGATATCAACCGCAAAATGATTTATTCTATGGTGCCAACACATATACAGGCTGTATCAGATATAGAAATAAATACAATAATATGTAGCAGCTGTAATCATATACGATCAAAAAGTCTTACTGCCAGGGGTCTATCTGTAATCTTAACGAGAAAAAAATATTTTGTAATGTGTGGGTAGAGCCGCACCTGTGCCCAACCTAAATGCGTCCGAGTATACCCCACTACCATATCATTCAGCATTCCGCTGTTAGTTTTGTGTGGATCGCCGCTTGGAGTGCAGTCTTTTACATTTATTTAAATTTTCCGTCTCGAAAAACGATCCTTTCAGGACCATAACGATTTATATAAAGAAAATCGAGTTGATGCATGGCAAGCGCGGGAAGATTAGATTCTTTTCGCGCGACATCTATGTAAAAATGCTATTGGCAAATTTCTGTGTCTAATTTATTTCTGTGTATTTCGATTCAATTCATTTTGCGTATTTGTTAAATTAATTCCAAAGTTTTATTGCGACTCACTTTCTCTTCGACAAGCAAAAAGAAAAATATTTACGTTTTTGCAACTACTTTAATCGCATATCCGGTGTAAATCGAACGTTTTATCAGGGTATTAAAAATATACTTTGTTAGACTAGGTAGAATGGCTCTAACAATAAGGAAGTTTTTTAAAAATAAGAAATTAAAATGCCTCAGTTTTGCTATTTTTACAAGGGCACAAGTGCCGATTGGTTTTATTATTCAGAATGACGTTAATGAATTCGGCATTACATTAAGAATATTCTGAATGAGTGCAATTATTATACATGATCCACGTTTAGCGGGGGCTTTACATGCATTTCCTTGCATAGCCGGACTAAGAGTTTTGGCTCTAAATTTTTTTTTTATTTTTTTTAATGATGAAATCCGTTCGGCGGTTTGTGCTTTATATGTCGTGTAGTTAACACCAAGCAAAATTTCTTTTTTATTTGATACACCCTGTTTAGGATTCTTCCGGATGGCTAGTAGTGTTTTCGGGCTTAACGAATCCTCAGATTTAAGAATTGCATTTTGCAAGCATCTGGCTCTTACTTCTAAAATATTTTCTTAATAAAATAAGTGTTAGTTGAGGTTTTGTTAAGCCGGAGGATTTTTTACTAGCCATTACGTGAAATCCTGCACAATTATTTCACAATTTGTTTCGATGGCTTTTTATATTTTAAAGCTTTATAAAAGCCGGTTTTTTCGTTTACCGTTTATTTTGAGAACCTTCTTGTTTTCCGCTTATTGTATATTCACTCTTCGTGTATGTAGCGGTAGTGCGCTACTCAATATTGTAAGGCGGGAAATTGATTTAAATGTGTCTATAAATATTAGTAAACATATAGTATTGTGCTGCCATCTATTGAGGTTTGTGGGGACTACTATTCTTTCCTTGTCTGACACCGCTGGGACTTTTGACCAGGTTTAAGTTATTACCCATGAATGTGATTTGCAGCTGATGGAGCCTGTCGTCTTTCCGCCTTCTGCTTATAAAAAATATTTTACATTTTTCTTTTATTTAAAGGCAAGGAGTTTGTCTGGAAGTGAATCGTCAGAGGCTGATTTGTCTAATAGACTTGATCAACCAGTAGCTAATTCTACATTCAATGATACAAATAAGGGAGACGATTACTTGGGATTGAGTGAGGATTCTGTTTCGGCACAAGTAATTGTGTTCCTTATGTTTTAATGAAAAGTGCTATATTTATTTATGTATTGTATAGGTTTCCGGAGCACAAAATTTTGCTGAGCAGTTGGCTGCAAAATTGGGAAATGTAATCAAGACCAGTGTCGAAGAGCCTATAGTTAACACGAGACCAATTCAAAAGCCTAAAAATTATAGTAGATACGGTGAATGATTTTTTTTTTCTATTATATCTTTTATTTATTTCACACACTAGATATTGGTACACACTTTTCATTTATATTTATTAAAAGCAATTGAGTGGTGTATACTTTTTTTTTTTGATAAAAAGTCGAGTGTTTAGTTGTTGTTGAGTGTATTATTTGCTGATATTTTGAAATATTTTTCTGAATTAAATGAAGATAATTTTTAAAATATCTGCTATTATTAAACAGAAGACATGTTTTCGGATGAACCTCCACATTGGATGATTACGAGGATGAACTATCTCCAAAATCCAAGGACCAAGGATATTCTCTGGTGGAGAGGGTTTATTTGATGATCTGAATGATGATGAGCCATTTTGGGGTACCGGTTCCATTCAAAAACAAAAGGTAGGTTAAGTTACATTTCTGTGGGTATTATAAGTCCTTAGAGAAAAGGTGGGAAAGATATTAATATGGAAATTTAACATAATAAGGTAACAAAGTTCTACTATTTCGCTAGAAGTAAAGGAATTGTAGCAAAGTGAAAATACTACAAGGAAAATATTTTATTTCAGTATTTATTAATATTATTACATGTGTTTCTGAATCAGTATTTTAGTCATACCTATGCAAAGAACCGTGAATATTTACAAGGTGGTTTGACTGCCTGAATTTACACCAAAAAAATCGCTTTAGCATATTATATACGCGAGTTACAGCGCACATCCATTTATTTTAACCAACTTTAAATTGAACTAATTGCGTTATTATAACTAATTATAGTTATTCAGCTGTAAATGAAAGAAAAAACGGGATCTGTGGATTGGTCTGTATTCACATTTGTTGTCCGTCCCATTACCCCCAAGACAGCTAAT
>RXPK01000157.1:2100930-2217688 GCA_004143645.1 Protaetia brevitarsis
GCCAACAATTATGAAATGATTGATATAATTCCAATGTCTAAACAACTTTTATTTTCGATGAAAGCACGTGTTGGTCTAAATGATTGTGAACAGACACAGCTTCGAACTCGTCTAGGAGAATCCGCATTGGATGATGGAACCCATACACAGCACGTCAAAAACTTAATGTATGGTTAGTATTATTGGCGCACTAATAGGCCATATTTTATTGATGGGAATTAACTGCAGATAGATACCTACTCCTATTGCGTGAATCACATTGACCCGATATGCTACAATATTTTCCGCATGCAAATCGACAAGAATGCCAAAACCGAATATTGGTTTCAGCAAGACGCGCTCCACCCCATTATGGGTAGATGTCGCCAATTTTGAAACATTTTTCCGTCGTTGGATAGGACTCGGTTCTATATGAAGCCTCTAGTCCCCCGATTTAAGCCCTTAGATTTTTTTCCTTGGGTCATTTAAAAAACTACAATTACCAAAGAAAACCCCAAAATTTGAAATCTGGGAAGCCAGAATAAGGCATAAATCGCACAAATACCACCAATTGGCGGCAAATCTTACACAATTTTTAATGACAGATTAGGTTACTTCAAGCTGCAGAGGGTCTTCATTTGAACATTTAATTTAAGTTAAGATATTGGATTGAATAAAATTAATGCGCCATTTCCAAAATGTTATCAAACTACACAAAAAATACCGGATCCATTCAAGAAAAAGAGGAACAAAAATCAGCAAAAAAAATTGCAGGTTGCCCATTAAAAAACAAAAAAAAAAATTACGTTCCATACAAATGCGTTGACATTAAAAAACAAACTGCAAGGCTAAGAGATAAGAATAATTAGTAAAAAACTCTATTAATGACATGTCATAAATTCATATTTACGGAGATAATTGCCATTCCATACTTTGACAAACCCTGTATAACTGTATATTATTTCTTTATTTATTATTTTTGGACAAATTATTTTATATTATTTCTGTTGGGTTGTTTATGACAGTGTCTAGGTTCTCTGAGGAATCACGACATTAAACCATTATTATTATTTACATATATGTTTATATTATAGTTTAGCTATATACCATTTACAATAAATGTTGCATCCTGAAAAGATTCTTTGCTTTTTTATATTGCTTCATACTAAATAAATTTGAAAAATCCTTATCTCAATCTCACTTAGGAAAATGGTGAGGGGCTGGCTTGGTGCTGCACACCGGGCGCTAACAGCTGGCGGCGGCCTGTGGTATTGAGGTTGGATGTCCAGCCCGACATGAAACTGACTCGGATGCCATCCCAATATATGCGATGTACTGGAGAAGTATGATGCTTCCGGTGAGACATTATGTACCCTGCACCTCATCGCATTATACTGGACAAGATAATTGGCAGTCCACTTCAGCTCGATCGTCAAGGATTGGTTGGCAAGAACATCGCAATTCTAATAGAAGTCCTTCCCGTGCCATGCGAAGTCCCTGATCTAAACCCCATCGAACCTTGTGGGCGCTATGGGCAAATTGTATTACGCTACGTGCCAGTTCCGCGAAATCAAGTAGAATTCCACCGGCACGTTACCGAGGTCTGAAAAAGCTTTAGAGGAAGACAAACTTGCTCTAATCTCGCGGCATCCATGCGTGGACGATTGCAGGAAGTTATAGATCATAATGTGTACTGGACGCACTATTAAATGTTGAATGATGTTTTTAAAAGAGGATTCTGTTTATTTTTTTGTTTTTCTTTTTAGAATTTTTTTAACTTCATTACTGTTATAACTTTCACAGTTGTTTATTATATATTTTTTTTAGAATTATCTTTTGTTGCTGTTTTAATGTTTGGCCGTTTTTTTTTTTGTAATTTGCAGTATGTATAATGGTGACGACGACTCTCAGAGTATAGGTTTCACCGTGCTCTTCCCCACTCCTAGGCGAATGCTGAGAGCTAAAATAAATCAACAAGCAACTCATCCACAGATTCGGAATTATCCTGAACACCATTAACAGTGAACTGCAATAAATCCAGGAAAGTTGAAAATTCTGCGAGAACTGCAAGTTTTTGTGAATCTTTGGTGCATGAGCCATAATTTGTATCCATGTTCCTATGAAACTACAGAGGAAGCTCAAGAAGCAAGAAATAAAGATTATCATTATACGACGTAGATCATCCCGAAGAAAGTAGTAGGAAAATTCAATGAGATTTTTTAAGTTTTCTCAGTTTCTTCGATCCATAATTTATATTTCGTGCGAACAAAAACAATACAACACAGAGCTCATGATGTCCAAAGACTTTTTATTAAAAAAGTATTCTACAGTTACCGGCCTAATTAGGTGTGGTTAAGCTAAAATGTAATGGTGGAAAAATGCAATATTCTGTTTTGTTTACTACATTAAATCCTTCGACATCTAAGTATATGTTCGGAAAATCTAAAATTTGAAAAAGAACGCGAAAAGTTTTCCATGTGTTGTTTGCGGCCTACAGTTGCCAAATTGTTCAAACTGCAAATAATTTGGTTGTCTATGGATAACTCTCTTAGATGAATGCCAAATAACCAAATATTCACGTCTATATGAATTTAAGAACTTATCCACATCGACTCCTTACCTATTAACGTCAGTCAAACATTGAACTGGTGTTGTCACAGTTACTTACTGCCACATTTACCATACAGCTATAGACAGTATTTACGTGCAATGTGTGCAGTAGAATCCAAAATTCATGTCTCGTTATATACATGGAGTTAGAAATTTCAACAATACGCATAGTTGAAGATGTTGCTGATTAATACAGTCGCGACATAGTTAATAGGACAGTCAGGGCAAAAAAAATATCCTTACCAAATGGAAATTTATATTACTTATTATATCAAATGAAATACAAGTGTGTACAAGTAAAAAAAACTTAACCAAAAAATCTATGTAATTCACATCGAAATAAATAAAAAAAAAAACGTAAATCTTGTGACATAAAATAGGACCATAGTTCTTGCTGATTTGAATAAAAATAAAATAAAAGATAATATTTTTGTGGATATCTTTTGGTTTTATTACTGACCATCGTTTGGCCATAGACTTATTAGTACTTGACAACTTTCTGGAGAATTTAAACAAAAATTTACCACTTGGAATTATGTTTGGTCATCACCTCGGTAAGAATTATGAGCAGACGATAGCAATAGTAAGATGTCAAATCTATCGATATTGAATTGTCATATTAATAAAGACTTGCAGCCAGTCAGATTACATAGCACACGAATAGTTCAAAGACGTTTAACTGAGGCCAATTTGCATGGCGAATTGCAAGACGAAAACCGCTAGTTCCAAGCGTACAATTACATAGATAAGTTTCACAGAGCATTACATTGACGGAACAGCATGGAAATGTACTTTCATAGAAGTACGTTAATTAGAATTGGATCGATGGTCGGACCATATGTACGGAGACTAAACCAGTCAACTTTAATCCCAATATTTGTACAAACCGTCGTGAAGGACTCGTGGCAACTTAAGTTTGGATTAGTGTCGTTAGCAAGGTGTTGGTCTCTTCACCTCATTAAAGGTATAATATCAGCATTGTTACAAAATTTACGGGAGAACATCATGCTGCCTTATGCAGAGGAACATTTCGTTAATTTGGAAGTGATTTCAGACATGCGCGGAACATACTTCCAAGTTGGTCAAAAAAGTGGTTTGCAAGATAATGCGGTCGTGTTTTGAATGGCCATCGTGTAGCCCGGACTTGACCGATAAGAAGTCGTGTGGAATGACGTGACTGTTTGCGTGCATGAAAGGTGTCTAATTTGAACGAACTTTTTACGCTGATGCAAAACATGTGGAAAAACATTTCTTTTTTTTTCTCTTTTTTAACATGTTAGTTACTTTTTTGTATTACTACTGTCCACAACTATGTTATTTCATATTTTTGATATAAATAATGTATAAATTTCAGTTTTTGTATAAAAAGCATATTTTATATTTGCACCTCACTATCCCTACAGTCCGCGACTGTATGAGAAATAGACGCGAACTAAAGATGTTAATGTTATTACATAAAATTGTGTTGTATAAGTCGCCGCCATATTGTGTATTTAAAAATTAGATTTAGGACCGACATTCACAGTATTACCACGAGATTTAGTGGCTTGATATCCCCTCCTACCGTTAGGACATCCCTGTTTAAGCGTTCTTACTCATACAATATTTACTGTAAGTACAACTCTATTGTTAATGACCTTATACTATTAAATGTCGCTGCCTTTAGATCTCGTGTGCGGAACGTCCTATTTCAAGATCAGTGTGGTGTGCCCATCTAATATTTTAGGCAAAAATTTATGAATGTGATTAACTGTTAATTTTTTCATGCGCTAAGCGTACGTACATATTATGATATCGATTTTTTTTTTTTAATTGTGTGAGGCGATTGATGGAATATATTAGCAGTCTGAGTAGCAGATAACTCTGAGTCTCGTCCCTGAGATTTACCTTTGTACTTCTTTTTTGTCATTTAAAGCAATAGTCATGGTAATACAGAACAAATATGCATAGAATAGACAATGAGTTTTGAAAAATGCAATACTAAACATAGCCAAGACTAGAATTATAAATTTCATACAAAAAATCTTAATATAGGAATTCACAGTTGCAAAATGTAGACAATTATCTCTAAGTACTTCAGTTACCTCCTGGTCTCACTATGATAAAACCTAAATGGAGCTCCTATCTGAACATATTTGGTAAAAAATTAAATCAACTCAGTTATTGCATAAGGATTCTAAGTAAATATTGTGAAAAAATGTTTAATTTCTATATACTATGGAGTTTTTTATATCAAGACTGAAATTTGCTATCCTGCTATGGGCAACACTTCAGGTATTATTAGTTTTTCGAATTCAAAAACAAGTGTTACGTATAATTTTTGGCCTTCCTTTGAGGGAATCGTGTCGTGGGAAATTTAAAACTAATTATGTTACTTTACAGTTGTTGCGCTGTATATTTATGAGTGCTTAATTTTTAATTTCAAATATAAAGAAAAATACGAACATCTTCTGCCAGATCATTGTCATAATACAAGATTTAAAACAAATTATAATTACCCATTTGCACACCATGTCTTTATTTGAAAAAACGTCCTTGCTACTCAAGTATAAAGTTTTCAATAAACTTCCCCAACGATTTAAAAATATAAATAATTTGAAATTATTCAAGAAAGAAATCTTTATTTGCTAATTAATTTGGAACCTTATGAATTTGAGGATTACTTTAAGATGTAGTTTCTGAGTTTGCTAATGAAATATATTTACCTCTGGGTGTATTGTGACTTAATTTTTAACTTTTAGTAATTATATAAGCCTTTTTAGTTAATTTTTTTTTTTCTGATAAAATACTACCTTTTTTGAATCAATATGTAATGATAGTATGTTAATGCACTTTTTTTTTGATTTGTAAATTGTAATTGTGGCTTGTATATTTTATATAAGCTCTTTAGTTAATTTTTTTTTTTTCGGATAAGAATACTACCTTTTTTGAATCAAAATGTAATAGGTATATGTTAATGTCACTTTTTTGATTGTGAAATTGAAATTATACTTATATATTTTATATAAGCTCTTTAGTAATTTTTTTCGGATAAGAATACTACCTTTTTTGAATCAATATGTAATAGGTATATGTTAATGTACTTTTTTTTTCTGATTTGTAAATTGTTTTGGACTTGTTTCAACCCACTTATTTTTTTTTGTGGCTGTTTGAAATAAAATTATCTATCTATCTATATATCTATCTAATAAAGGCATATATTATTATTATTATTGTATTTGTATTCTTAGCCGTGTATACTATTTAATTCGATTTCTTTTCTCTTTGGTTGTAGCGGCCTAATATAAGAATAAAGTAAAATGAAACATTCCTTTACGTTTCGACAAATATATTTGTCTTATTCATAAATAATATTAAAAGTCATAATAAAATGAGCCGAAATGATAAGTTAAATTTTTGAAGAATAGTTATTAAAAATTTGAAGACATTATTTTAATACATAGGAATGATTACTTGTATGTAATATGTTAGATTTTAAATTACTATGTTTGTTTTCGTTATTTACATGGTGAGAGTTTTACAAGTAATGTTACTACGGCCTCATTATTATTATGACATTTAATATTATTTATGAATAAGACAAAATATATTTGTCGAAACGTAAAAAGAATGTTTCATTTTACTTTATTCTTATATTAAGCCACTACAACCAAAGAAACCAGAGAAATCGAATTAAATTATTATTATTATTATATGTAAAGTATGTGTAAGATTAAAATAACAATTATAATATAATTATAATAGTACACGGATCATAAACATGTAAATTTACATAAAGCGGATTGTATTCAAAAAGAATTATTATTACAATTAAAATGATTGTTATTGTTGATTATTTTTACAGTGGACTGTTTCAGTGTTCTATTCCAAGTATTTTCTTTATTCTCAATATCTTTATATTTTATATTAATAAAGTAGTTCTATTTATTTCAACTCTCTTTGTATTATTTTCTGACTATCACTCGAGTTATCAAATAAATATTCTAACTTATAAACGGCCATTCCCTCAAACGTATCAAGATCCTATACAATCTACTTTTCTCGGATATTCTACCAAAAATTAAAATTTTCTAGAGTTTTTGCTGTTTTTGTCCCTTTCACGACCATTGTGTGCCCTTCAGGAAAAGAAAATTGACAATGAGCCCTTATATACTAAAAGGTTGCCGACCCCTGCTCTATAAGAACTGCAAAGGAAGCTTAAGCAGTCAGGTATTGTAAGATTTTTTTTGAAGCTATTTAAGATCTTCCGTATTTTTATGTTTAATTTTTTCAAGGGTTTCACACTTTGTTTATGCGCATTTATTAATAAGAAAAACTGATTTCTATTTATATAACACAGTTTTGTCTTAAGCAAACACCTTTTACTATAATTAAATATTCTGTTTCTAATACACCAATATAATGCGCTACTCGCCACAAAACTCTCTCTCTCTCTTCAATGTGAACGTAGGCAACCTGTTTATTCTTGCACCTGATCGGGTCTCTGTGTATGTCACATGTTATCTGTGTGCTGTCCTACACATTCTTCTTATTTTATGTATATTTCCACATCTAAACTAACTTTATGATTTTGTTCTTGCCTCAATACATTTTGAATCTGAAAAAATAAAAAAAAAACATATTAGGAATAGTTACTTCTTTAATATTTATAAGTTTCTTTATATGGTACTACATTTTTTGCGTTTCTTAGAATTTCTATTGAGTTTTTTTACTCGATTGTAGCGGGGTTTTCTTTCGATTCCGTATTTCGAGAAGAAAATCCCAATGTATTTTTAAATAGGTACGTACTTTTACCCGAATATCTTAAATAGGATGATTAATGTGCAAATTAGAAAAAAAAATCTTGGGGAAAATTCACTAAAAATTATAGGTTTCTATTTAAAATATTATTCAATTCTATTCTATTCATAAAACAGACCTAAGTTACGCAGCAAATTTTAGAGTTCAATTGTTAATGATAATGCCGGAAAAAAAATGTTAAATGAATACGTGCATTTTATGTAAAAATCGAATAACTTGGCTACCTTCATTCGAAATTTAAAATGAACATATGTATTATAAGTATTCATTCACAAATCAGCATTACCTATAAAAAAATATTTTCGTTTAATAAATGACAAATCATAATTGTTTTATTTACTATAAATTTCGAATATATCGCATTGTTTTATTTAAAGATTGCGTTTCAATATAATGTTTTGGTTATTTATTGTTAGTTGAATATGAAAACATGATTGAATTCTGTAATCAAATAGATTTTGAGTTATTTCATTTGTTAATGCTGCAACATCTTTTGTTGTATTTATTTCTTTTATTCTATTTTCTAAAAAATTGCATGATTTCAGCAATATATACAGTTGTAATGGCTGTATATATTGCTGAAATCATGCCAATTTTTAGAATTTATAAAACTGTGTGATGTTTTATTTTTTCAATTTTTGATTTTAATTTTGTACAGATTTGGTTTTGTAGTTTGTTATTGTTTGTGTATTTTGTTTTCAATGGGCATTTTATTTAATTATTTTTGTATTTTTATTTTTGCAATTAGAGATTCCGATTTTTGAATTAATAAAGTATACTCTACTGGATAAAATTTGTTTTTTTTTTACTTAATGGGTAAGATTATAATTAACAATTGTATAAACTATATCGAAATAAATTAATTAAATAAAAAATTATCAAACCGGTATCTAACTGCGACTGTAGTATAGACTAATGGAGAAAAATATATTTTATAAGTCTATTCAAAATAATTTATTGATAGGGTGGCCTATCCATATCTGATTTTGTCAATAATTATTTTTTTACAACACGATAACTTTATTAGCACTACTACTTTTATACTAAGTAGCACACTATTCGAAATTACTCAAACAATATTAGGTTTTCTTGCATATATACTTAATATGCATTAATTTAAAAAATGTCAAAAGAAAATAACACAAAAAAATATTCATCTGTGTCACATACATACATGTATACATTCTTTTTTTTGTATAAAATCTATTACAGATATAAAAAGAATAAATCAAGTATATTATTACATTAAATTAGTAATAACGCACATTATTCACGCATATCTGAAGAATGTTTCAGCAAAAGGTGGAGTGCATACATGAGGTATCAGTTACTAGAGAAAATATATGGAATATTACATTTTTAGAATAAACAGAATAACTATTTACATATATTATCTTATTCATTAGCTCAATAGTAGCCTTTGGCAGTTAAAAGCACAAATCTAAGAAAGTTTTTTGTTGCAAATTTATGTTTAAATAATGGTCGCCACGAAACCAGATGAAAATCTGCTGGATTATTTTATTATGATAGTTGTAAAAAATATAAAAACAATACTCTGTTCAAATAATAATGAAAGCAACATGGTAGAGGTAGTTGCGATAACATTAAAATTAAAGAAAATACAAACAACTATGAAGCGTCATAATGTGTCCAGAAATAAATTAAAAAGAAACATTATATGAACATATCATTAACCTGTTCACTGCTCAAGACAAATATACTCGCAAGAGATAAATTATGGATATGCGCATGATCCTCAAACAGAGAAATACATACAGAGAAAATATACATAGTAGAAGGGTCAGAACTCATCAAATTACAAAGTTCAAGTGATATTTTATATTTTTTGAAAGAGGCTATAATGATAAGGGTTATATGAAGAATAGCCCGGCAGCCCCGATGATCAAAATTCTGGACTGGATGGGTGTAAAATGACTCCAGAATCACGAAAATGTGTTTACTTTTCCGCGCTGACCATGTCTTTTACACTTTTTTCTTAAAAAAGATGCGATTTCAGGTTATGTCAGCACAAAAAACACGTCGAAATCTTGAAAAAAAACCCGCATTTATCAACCAATAACTGTTATAACCGAGTCCTAAAATATTTCAACTAACGTCTTTTCTTGAAATAACACCTTTTCATGTAATAGTTTTGTCAAAAAAAGAATACGTTTGAATTCGCAATAAGTGGCCTTTTGTTTACTATGTGTTGGTGCGTGAACGTTGTTATCAAAAGTGTCACAGGTTCGCGGTTGTTGTCTGGGTTATCAGAACCACATCAAAACTGTGTCAGAACTATGCCTTGATAAAACACGCTGTGTTTCTGAGTGGGAACTCATTTAAGGGTAATTGCGCTCGATACTGTTGGACTTTCAGTGATCGGACGAGAGAATAATGTTGTTGCAGTGCCATTTTGTTAAATCTTTTTTTTATTTTTACATTTAAACTAATACCTTCTATACCTAAACCTGCATATAATACTGCGTTATCAAGGCACAGTTACAGACAACAACCGTGATCCTGTGACACCTTTGTATGGACCAACGTACCAACATCAAAACCCTAGTCTAAGGACACTTATGCGAATTTAAACGTATTCATTTTGGACAAAATATTACATGAAAAGTGTTATTTCATTGAAAATAAAGTAGTTTAAAATTTAGTACTCGTAATTAACCAGCTATTGTTGATAATATGCGTTTTTTTAGATTTCGACGTGTTTTGTGTGGTGACATAACCTGAAAATCGCATCTTTTTTTGAGAAAAAGGTGTAAAAAACATGGTCAGCGGGGAAAAGTAAACACTCTATCGTGATTCTGGAGTCATTTTACACCCATCCAGTCCAGAATTTTGATCATCGGGGCTGCCGGGCTATTCTTCATATTTTCCAATGATAATCTAATTACCTGATACTGCATTAAAATCCTGATGATGCATTTGGCAATGGATTATATCATTCTTTGTATATGGATATGTAATTGATATCTTCCTTCGTTCGGGTCACTTCATTCTTATGTAAATATCTTTAATTTTGTGTCTATGCTACAGATCCATATTCACTCTCAACCATTCCTGTTCCCAATCTAAATACATACATAATATAAGTATTTAGAAATAAAATAAAAAAAGTATCACCACACATTAACCAATTTGAAAAAAAAACAAGGATACTTGATGAAGAACTTACTTAAACAACACTTTCTTGTGACAGTAACACATATTTTACAAGAAAATAAATGGGTATGTAATGACAATACGTCATAACCTCTGATTAAATATAAATAGATGTTGAGAATTTACACCTAACTTAAAATGCACATATTTTAAAATTGGGTATATTACTTACTAAAAAAAAAAAACAAATCTCTAAAGTTTCAATACACTATTCACCAGTTGTAATGAGTAGATATAGACACAATATTAGAAAAAAAAAAATGTAATCCATAAAGAAAGAAATCACTGGGAACCAGCGCAAACTAAAATACATCCAGAATTCTTACAATTATAAAACAAACACCGATAAATACCAATACTGAACAGCAATTGTGCGCGTTATACATATATCTAGACTTACTTTTTCTTTTAGTGTTAAACGGTATCTTCAAATATAATGATAAATCGCCACAGCGCTTACACAATTGTGGAGTCACAGAACGTACAGCAGTACAATCTTCGTATACCGCCATATTAAAATAACTAGGTCACTTCTCAGAACAGTAACCACTTGGCCACTACGCCAACGCCACATGCACTAGACAAACACAATGTCGCCAACTATAGGAACTTGTTACTTTGTTATCTACAAAAAGGTTTATAATGGAATTTAACTGTTATAGTAATGCTTCCAAATTTTTTTATTACATTTACTAAATGATGCTACCGGTTGCGGTTTTCAAATTCGAACCTTTATAATTTAATTATCAAATTTACCCAATTATAGCCTTAAAAACGTATATAAAAAATTAGAATTTGCAAAAGAGAGTATGTAATATGAATTACGAAGAGATGAACAATATGAGGAATATCTATGCTAACGGAGGAAGAAGTAGTATTTCTTTGTCTTATTCCCCCTCAAGCCCTTTATAGCAGTCTTTGTATAATTGTTCATTTCTTCATAATTCATTTTAACCTCTTCTTCAAATTTAACTTTAATTTAAATTATATTTAACCAAATATATTTTTGCTACTTTAATTGACCATTTTAGCTAAAGATGACCTAAACGGTCGAAACTAATATTAGAGTATATTATAATAAAAAGTTAACGAACAAAGACTATTCCGACATATTTTCTAATCTTATTAAATTGACAATGTATCAAATATTTCATTGGATCGCACTTTCTTTTTTTATTAAATTGGACTAATAAGTGTGCGCTATGAATAAAAGTACTTTGGGCAAATTATATTTGGTTGATTGAGTGGAACTTGCTTGAATACTATCGAATAAATAATAAATGAATAAATATGATTAAAATAAATAATTAACCATGACACATAAATTTAAAGAAAAGTTTTATCACATATTCTAATAAATATGACTAGAAATATAAAGTTTATTTAAAATTTCAATGCAACAATGTTAATGAGTTAGCTATTGGTTTTTTTTTTTTAATGTTAGAAATTGGAACACCTTAATAATATATGTCTATTTGGCTTTACAAATTATTTCTATTATTCCTCGTCCCTATCTAGTCTAATTAAACTTGGCAATAAAAAAACGTAATAAAAATAAACTGTAAGTACATAGGCTATTAAAGAAATTAGGTCACAATAAAAATGTGTGTAACACTCTGTTGATATGAGTATACATATGTATCACCTTACCAAGGATCTTCAGTGCTACTGGTCAACTTAATGTATTATATGGCAAAAGTCGTGTATATACTCAATAAGTGGAGGAATAATTTAATGAGAATTTAAGATGGAAATCTCATTATTAATGTCAAGACATTTGCTAAATTGTCGATCTGAAACTACAAAATGTATCTATAAAGGATAACAATAATTGTAGGACGACTTTAAGTCACTATACATACTATTATTTAGTATACAGGGTGTATCAAATAAAAAAAGTAAATTTTGCTTGGGTGTTAACTACACGACATGTAAAGCACAAACCCACCGAAACCGGATTTCATCATTAAAAGAATAAAAAAAGTAAAATTTAGAGCCAAAAATTCTTTAGACCGGGCCTGATGCAAGGAAACGTCATGTTAAGCACCCGCTAAACGTGGTATTATGTATAAATACATTGCACTCATTTAGTATTATTCTTAATGGCATGTCGTAAGTTCATTTAGCGTCATTCTCAATAAATAAAGGCCCTTGTAAAAACAGCAAAACTGAGGCATTTTAAATTTCTTCTTTTTATAAAATAAACATTCCTTTTTTGTTAAGAGCATTCTACGTAAGTCTACAAAGTATTATTTTTAATATCCTGATAAGACGTTCGAGTTTCACCGGATATGCGACTTCAGTAGTTACAAAAAACGTAAATATTTTTTAACATGAAACATAAATTAACAGAATCTAAACAAAAACTCACAACACATAAGAAAAACGCCCCGAATGCATTTTATTTCTTTGAACATTTTGCAGTCTTTCTATCAAATCTTTGTTTTGCATAACAAAACCATTCCATGACAGTTATTTCGTATTCTGTATCTGTGAGTACAATATTTCTTCTAATTCTCTCTGAAATTAAAAAAAAAAAAACACCGTCAAAAATAGAGATCAGAAAAACTATTTTATTTATATGAAAATTGAGGATAAGCTGCATATTTTATATATAACACTGTTGATAATTATTGTAAAATTTGAATTTGATCAAAAATTACTATCAATTCTAAGAATGACATTACTTGACATTGCTCATCCTTATAGCACAACAGGTAGGCTTTACTATAACATATATAGGTTATGATATACATAATACATATCTGTCTTTAAAGATCTTCGATGAATTTGAAAGGATCGACATACCTACTTTAGCATTATAAATAAAACTTACCTGATAATGTTGATTCATTATTGACGGGAATTTTTTCTCATCAAAATAATTGCGACGCACAATCCCAAGATAGGGTTCACAGGTTCACGCCAACTCATGTATGCGCGGTACGAAAAAACTTGTGATGGCCAGCGATACTAACTTTTACAAGTGCGCAGTGCGCAACCACAACCCCACGAACATGATTATTATAGGCCACAAAAAATGTTAAAAATTTTCCACTATTCCGTTATTTACTTTATAGAGAAAATTTGCTCCATTAGTTTTGTGTTTTCAAAATTCTAAATTTGCAGAAACATATATACGTACCTATCTTACACTTTATAAAATGTAAATTTTGTAAATATAGCAATGTTGCAACTAAATATTACCTCAACATTTCTGACAACAAAGTCTTTGTTTTTGCAACATTGTTTTAAAATATTTTTCCTGATTACATTGAAATGTTACTGTAATGGCCTGCAATATTTCTATCATTATTTAATGTTTCAGTAACATGTTTCTGTTTCACATCTCTATCTAGTAAATAATGTAATATTACTGGGATATCTGCAACATTACTTGCCAAGTGGGTTACTTTATGTCTCTAGGCATTTTTGTTTTTTGGCAGGACTTTAGATAATGTTAACGAGAGAAGAGTGTGTTTTAGTACAACATTATGGAATTTGGAATATATATCTTACCAATATGCAATTGATTTCATCATTACGACGAATGGCAAGGATACATGGAAAGTCATCAAAAAAATCAATTCGTATTAAGAATTTATTATATTAATGTATGCAAAAAGCAGTGAATGAATACATGCCATGTTCAAAAACTAGAGATCAGAGGTTGGCGGAAAATAAATTTTCACCATAATTTTGACCTGTCAAGTTACAAGATTACTTTTAAGCATTATTCTTTTATTTAATTTAACTTATTTCAATTTGAAGAGCCGACAGAAGCGTCTAGTCAATCATAGGTTAAAAATATATACACCTCAAACACTTGGAACTTGATTTTAACGATACAAAATATGTCAGGTGTGATTTTGGCGTTAATCTCTTCTACCACTGGAGCATCACGGGCGCCACCCTATTGAACGCTTTTTTTATGGGATCGTACCAATAACCTGTGTCCACCTGCTTCTCGTGGTGGAGTAGATTTTCTGCTTGCCTGGTGCGCTGCTGTTTGCCGTAGAAATCCTGAATGACTTTACCATTATACTTCAACCGGTATAATTCCTTTACCAAATTCATTATATCTTCAGAGGTTATGACGTTTGCTTCGCTGTCTCTTTCCTTGGCCTTCTTCAGTTCCTTATTCAAGAGCGCTACCTCCTGCTCATGAACTTTTATCAGATCATAATAGCTCTTAATCAACTTCTCGTCGTTACTAGAGCCGGAATTCTTCTCACTGAAGGATAAAATGAGATTAGTACGTGCGTTGGGTAAAGCAAAAAGCGAAAGTACTGCGAGAAGATATCCGTTTTTTAAAAAAAAAAAAAAAAACAGATCTCTTGAATAGAACTACCGATGATGCAAATTTGGATTTACGAAACCGGTCGCAAGATTTTTCAGTACGCAAATTGGTGAGGAAAAGGGCCCAGGTTGTTCTTATTGTCATGTATTGATAATGGCTACACACAGAGTCAATTCCAAATAATTATATTATACTACTGTTTCAGTGTTAGGGATTTTTTTTTTGGATTCTTAATCGATATATGGGAAATCTCGGCTATCACATTAGATTCGCTATCGCGTCTCCGAGAATTAGTTTTTTTAAATGTTTTTTTCTTCTTCTTTTTTGAAACATCGGGAGAAAGGATGCATTGCAAATATTTCAAACCATTTTTTCTTAATATTGGAAGGGGTGAGAAAAGGAGGGGAATGTTTTTTTTAAAATGATAATGTTTTGTGTTTTTACCGTAACATCTGGAGAGAGGATGCCTTAGAAACGTTTCAATTTTTTTTACATCGGAAGGGGTGAGGGGAGGGAAACGATTTTTTTCAATAATATTTTTCGTTCTTTTTTTCAAAACATCGGAAGGGGCATGGATCAGAAATGTTTCAAATCATATTAGTAGATATGCTAGGACAGTTCTGGCGCAAAATCCCATAAGGTTTACATAGGGGGTCTAAATTCACTTTACTTCCGGTTTTTCCGGATGCCTATCACAGTTCTCGAAACGGCCCAACAGTTCTCGAAACAGCTCAACAGTTCCAGAAACAACTTCAACAGTTCCTAGAACAGCTTAAACAGTTCTCGAAACAGCTCAACAGTTCCAAAAGCAGCTTGAACAGCTATCAGAACACAACAAAATTAATAACATGTGTAAAAATTTTACCATAAAGAAAGAATACTGTAAAATTAAGATATCCTTAAACATGAACACAATGAAATTTTACTATACAAGAACTATAAAGCAAGGGAAAGAAAGTAAGAGAGAACGAGATACGGCATCTGTGTCTTAGTCCTATAAGCGAAATTTTGATTCGACTTACCAACCTGCGTGTAAGTTTATTATTCTCGTAATCCAAATATTAAGGCACAGTAATTGTATATAACACAAAAAGGATTTGTTCGAACGGTTTTAACAATATAAACAGAATCACTTCGCGAGGAAAGCTTTTGCTCCCTGTTCTCGAATTTTTAAACTAGGGGAAAGTAGAAAATTATTAATCAAATAAGATTGAATTTGATTTTTAAATTTGGATACGCCCGGTAGCGAAGGGACCGCGTGGTTTTCAGTAGCTGATTCGGACTTTACGAATCAATTCGATTTATGGAGTACGTTTTACATCTAAGTTACAATTTAAATTTTCAAACATGGAGAACAACAGAGAAGATCAGACTGATAAAAGAAGAAACCAAAAAGACGATTCAAAAGCAATTCAAGGATCAGTTACGTTTAAAAGTGGATTACGTTCGGCAAGGTACTGGAACAACTAATGGTGGAAACACATCCAGGCGTTTTTTCACAATCCATCTGTAGTGGCGGACATCACAGGAATTGACAAAAATTTAATATAGAAATATTGGCTAATATTTGATTTCCTTTTTCTTGGTTTTTAGGTCTTTAATATTAAAACATGAATGAATACGACGACAACGTTCGCTTTTATTAAAAGCTTTTTCAAGTAGATATATAAATAAATGTAGAAATTGTAAATTGTAAATAAAAAGTTTTTGTTTAATAAATGACAAAATTGTTGTGTTTACTATGATGTAGCTGACAGAGCAATAAAATTAACAAGTCCAGTTTTTCGATCAGATACTATTAACAAAGCAAAAAATATTCTAGAACAAAATAATTATTCTCTAATTCTCTTATAAAACAAATATTCAAACAAAGAATTTTCTTTTTTTATAATAATCAAAAAAAATATAAATAATACTCAACAATTACAAAATTCATAAAAATTCCTTATGTGAAACATTATCCGAAAAAATAAATCAAATTTCAACCATATAATTACAAAATTGCCTATCAAAACACAAACAAACTACAAACCAAATCTATTCAAAATAAAATCAAAAATTGAAAAAGTAAAACATCACACATAGTTTATTAAATATAGACTGTCAAATTTAATGGTGTATATATAGGTGAAACATGCATATTTGGAAAATAGAATAAAAGGACACAAAACAATAAAATCTTACAGCTTTAAAAAACATGAAATAACTCAAAATCACACCTTTGATTTCAACAACGTAACAATTTTAAACAAAGAACAAATTTAAAAACACGTAATATACTTGAAATAATTCAATTTTTAAACATAAAATGCAGTCAATGATAAAACCGATATACAATTTTCACAAAATTATATAATTTATTTTATAACTAAATAAAATATTTGTAAAGAACTATTAATTACAAATTTTAAAAACAAATAATCAAAACAGCCTATTTTTAAAATGCATCTTTAAATAAAACATAATAATATATTCAAAATCATAGTAACACAACAATTTTTTCATTTATTAAACAAAAACTTTTTATTACAATTTACAATTTCTACATTTATTTATATATCTACTTGAAAAAGCTTTTAATAAGCGAAACGTTGTCGTCGTATTCATTCATGTTTTAATATTAAGACCTAAAAACCAAGAAAAAGGAAATCAATATTATATTATCATGGTCCAGATTTAAAGCTTTGAAAAATTGGCCTGTTATCTTGGAGTGCTTACTTTGAATTAGTGACTGCGATATTGATCCTCAAAAATTTATTTAGCATGCACGTAAACAGCCAGAGCTAGCAAGTCCCTTTATGCCTGTGCTACTTACCAACAACAGTGCACCGAATTCTTTTTCATTGGAAGGAAACTATTGAAATGCTGCTTTACTCATCGGTTCCCTTCCGAAGAGCACAAGAAAGCCCAATAAGGATTACAAGCATTTTAGAACCCCACAGCAGGAAAGTATCGCGGATAAGCTACAAACGAAGACGTTTTCATTTTATGTGATATCTCAGACCCCTACATAACTTACTTGAGACCAGAACCAAAAGCTAAAAATCTCCCACTTACAAGGGAACACCGGCGGGTGTCCCCCTCCGATTTCGATGAAACTTAACAGATCGAAAGAGTACCTTAAAATAAGAACAGTATTTTTTTTATCGGCGTTATCCGCACGATTTTGGGTACAGCCCTCTCCAAAGTTTGGACGATTTTTCAATTTTTGCAAATATTTCCTAAATTATAACAGATATTAAATTTTCTTCTTAACATAAATTGCGGCATATTGCAGGCCCTAAGTGTGGCGTCATCCGTATTCCGCAAAAAGTAATAACGGAGGACGGGGTACCCGTACCCCCATTTTTTTACATTTTTTTCTTTTTCTATTCATCAAAAGAAGGCCGATTTACATAGAATACGATGATGTACAACAAGTTTAGAAAATTAATAATTGAAAAATAGAAAATAATAATAAAGCTTCAAAATTAACAAACTTTCTATTGATATAATCAAATGAACTATAACAGAAATAAGTTTTTATCCTTAACATAATTTCCAGCATAATACATGGTCTCAAGGTAATATCTTCATAAAAAGCTAATAACGGGAGGATACCCATACCCCCGCATTTTTTAATAATAAGTTTATTCATTATTCATCAAAAAAAATCGCTTTTACATAGAAAACAATGGTAATAAATTTGGAGGATTAATAATAAAAATAATTGTAATAATAATAATATAGTACATTAACAACAATTATTTGTTATCGTTACTCCGCTGCTCTCCTTACTTAAATATTTCTTAATTTAGAATTGTATCTACTCGACAAGCTATGGTCAAACCTTTCTATGCCTTCTACCTTATACTATATACTATACGAAACTTTTATCGGTGGTAGCAATATAAATCGTTTTATCAATTGCAGTTAGTGACTGCGTTTTATATATTTCCTTAATAAAATGTTATTCATTCTTAGAATACCATAATCCTTTAGTGCGTATTGCTGTGGGATGGCACCCCGGGTTTCGGAAATTTAAGTTTGTATTTTTGTTCAGTCCGGATTGGTTTTGTCAGAGCAAGGATAGAGTTTCCGCTATTCTAATATTTGTTTATTTTGAAAAGATTTTGTTAATTGATTTAATTGTTAGTATTATTTTATTTGTTCAGTTGTGTAAAGTTAATTTCATTTATTTGTACATTTTGCGTACTCCAGAATTGTATATAGTTTATATGCTAGTATTTTCTTTGCGATGCGTTGCGGCTTCATCGCACGCAGATGTAAATTTCATATATATGACTGTGTTACCTTGAGGCCCTCTCAGTTACCAGATTGACGAGCGTGAGGTCTGTTTTGTTTTAGTTTTCTTGGTTACCGGTTTTGGTAATGCATTTTTATTTTAAGATGTAGTTCGTTGTTTTGAAATTTTAAAATCGTCCATCTAGCAACTCAGTTATTAATAGGTGTTATAATAATAATAATAATTAATAATTTATTTCCAACAGGTTTACACCCAAGTACAGGAAATATTGAAATTAACAATTGCGAATACAATATATTATATCATAGTATACCTAGTTCAGAAGTAAATAAAGAGAAAGAAATGATTACAACACAGCGTTCACAATATCAGATAAAGAATTACAATTAATATCACACGTATTACAAATAGCATTGAAGGAACTACACATTAATATATTGGCGAGCGCAACATATATTGTTCTGCTAGTAGGTAAATGAAATAAATGCAAGTGTCTTGAAGATAACCGAGGTACATTGAAATTAATTTTGCTTAAAAGAAAAATACAATCAATTTGTTGTTTAACAAATATATGAAATTTAATATTAGAAATGTTCGTCGAGATCTAAGAGATACAAAATTAAATCTAGTGAGCATATCATCATAGTTACATCCTCTAGCGGGATATGTGCCGTCGGTTATATACACTAAATATTTTAAGAAGCGTCGCTGAACTCGCTCGATATTATTGATATAAGTGGCGTAGGTAGGACACCATATGAGTGAACCATATTCTAATCGAGATCTTATAAAGGAATTAAATAATAAAGTTAAACAATTAATATTAGTAAAGTCTCTACAATTTCTATATATGAAACCGTACATTTTGTAAGCTTTAGCAATTATATCTGTAATATGGTAAGTTTATAATCAAATATTACCAAGTCGCTATATACACAACATCTTTGAAGTATTACATTGTTAACAGTATAGTTATATTCAATAGTGTTCTGTTCTTAGTATAGGTCATACTTTGCATTTAGTTATATTAAGTTGTAAGTTATTATGTCTACACCACATGGCAATAGAAGATAAATCGTTTTGAAGTAATAGACAGTTCTCCAATGACTCAATTTTAGTAAAATTTTCATATCATCAGCAAACAACAGGACTTCGCAATGAAGCGGCTTAACTATGTCATCAATAAATAAAAGGAAAAGCAGTGGTCCAAGGTTCGATCCCTGTGTACGCCAGACGGTGGGTAAAAAGTATTAGATCTAGTGTCGCGATATTCAACATATTGCTGCCTACCTATAAGATAGGAGCGAAACAAATCAACTAGAGCAGGAGAGAAACCATAATATTGAAGTTTATGAAGTAGAACAGAGTGATCAATTTTGTCGAAAGCTTTTTGGAAATCTGTATAATAACATCCACCTGCCTTGTCTGTCTAAAATTTCAGAAGCGTACTGAGTAAAACATGATAAATTAGTTATCGTTGACCGTTTATCAATGAACCATGCTGTTGGAGGATAGAAAACATCTCACAGAAGGATAAATATGAGAATAATAATGGATTCAAAAATTTGGAGAAATTACACATAATAGAATTGGATCTGCAATTGGTAACATCCATGGGATCGCCTTTCTTCAAAACGGGACAAATACGAGAAGATTTCCATGCTGTAGGATATTCAGAACATTGCAAAATTAAGTTAAACAGATGACACAAAGGTTTAACAATACTCCAGCACAATCACGTAAAAGAAAACTAGGGATCCCATCGGTACCACTCAAGAGACAATCCCTACAACTTTTCAACTTAATATAAATTTCGTGTTCAGTAATTTTAGAAACATGAATATTTAAAGAAGTATTCTCTTCTATAAGGTGAGAATAAACTGAGTTGTTAGGTGGCGTGTAAACACTATTGAAATAATCAGCAAATCCGTTCATTATTTGAGAGGAGGTGTCGAGTTCTAGATCATTATATATCATACGTCCAGTATGCGAGTATTTCCCTTTCTGCTATGAATGAAAGACCATAATCTATTTGGATCACGATTCAGCGAGGCTTGTACTTCACCAATATAATTCTTATAAGCATCATTAATAAGAACCTTACACTGTCTCCTAAGAGTCTTAAATTTTGATAAAAGAAATCAGTTTTGCATTTCTTATAATTCTTGTGTGCGTAATGCTTATTGCGAAGACTTACAATAATTGCTTGATCAAACCACGGAGGATAATTCCGCTTACCTCTACTACAACCATATTTAGGAACAGTACATTGTAAAATGCTATACAATATATCATAAAAGGCATTACAGGAAACATTGACACAATTAGCGTTAAGAACTGGTGACCAGTCAGTGTTTAACAGCATATCATACATTAACGGAAAATTCGCTTTGGCGAAATTAAACTTTCTATTATCATTAATACTATTCGCAAATCGTGATGTGCTAGTTACATTACAATACATACAGTGTTATGTTGTTTGTGCACAGATTATATGTAAGGCTCTTTAATAATTTTCGTTTTAGAAGTGATCGCGTTGAGAGTTTAAATTTTTCGTTTGTTTTTGTAGTTTTCAAATTAATTGTTGTTAATCACCTCGGGGTAGGTGAAGAGTAGCTTAGAACTTGTATTTTAAATTTCATTTTGATTTTGTTTGTTTCTCCACGTGTAATTTAATTTAAATTTTAGTTTGCTTTGAAATTTTGAAACCACGTGGATTTTTTGTGGTATAAGATATTCCTTCTAGAACGAATCTACCATTTTGTTTGCTAAAGGATTTGCATTGTCCTTTTTAATTGTAAATTCACGAAGGGGTTATTTTAATCCAAGACATTCAGTCTTAAGGTTTTTTTCCGCTGTTGATTGTAATTAAATGTTTTTTTTTTCCTTTTTCTTTTTAAACAATAAATTTAATGATTGTAAATATCATTTTAAAATTACAGTTTTTTTTTATTTTTGAATCAGCCATTTCAATTTTTGGGGATTTTAAAGAAAGTCAAATTTTACAAACGCCCACTATTACTTTTCATGAAAGATACTCTGAGATCAAAGAATCTCTTGCGCCCTTTTGAATTCATAGTTGCTGAGCTGGCTAAATTAATTTTGTCATTTTTCATTTCTTTAAACATATATGCTTGGCCAATCAGTCCACAGCAGTATATATGAACAAATTTGCTACACAGGACGAAGGATTAAATAATACATACATATATATTTTTTAATTCATTTCAAGTTTTTCGTGCAATGTAGGTGTACAATGTAAGTATTCAATGGAGCATAAATATAACTAATGTGTTTGTAACGATTATAACATTTCGGAAACAATAGAACAGAATTAGAAAAACATTATAATGCTTATAAATGTTTAAATACATGACATACTGTAATGCGATTATTGGTATATATGTATTGCAATAGCGAACAAGATTAATATACATACAGTAACTAAGCTATGTAAGTATTACAGTAGTGATAGTCTGTGTAAAAGTGTTTAAAACACAGATTTTGTTTGTATCATGGACACCGCACAATAGCTGGTTTATTGCAAATACTACACAAGGGTGTAGACTGCGCATCTTTGTTAAAACAAAACTCTACAGGATTTTTAAAGGGACCAGGTCTTTCCTCAACGTATCCACTCTTATACCACGAGTACTTGAATACGTCGAAAAATCTTGGGGAAGAAAACTGATTATGGGTTAGGGATTGCAACTTAATAATATTATTTCTCTGATGTAAATCTATGTCGTAATTCATAAGAATCACTATATCCGAAAAAGTTCTAACAAAATTTTTCCACAGTCTAAAACCATATACATCTAGAGGTTGTACCATCGCTGACGTTTGTTTTTGGTATATTTAAAATGTTCAAAGTTTTATCTTTTGGCACTAATTGCTGAAGTTCGGCAACACAATGCCCACTCCAAGAACTCCATATATTTAGTTATTATTACTATTATTAATTTTCTAAATGTATTATACATCACCGTTTTCTACGTAAAAGCGATCTTTTTTTGAATAATGAATAAACTTATTATTAAAAAAATGCGGGGTATGGGGTACCCCGTCCCCCGTTATTAGCTTTTTATGAAGATATCTACCTTGAGACCTTGTATTATGCTGTAAATTATGTTAAGGATAAAAACTATTTCTGTTATAGTTCATTTGATTTATATCAATAGACAAGTTTATTAATTTGAAGCTTTATTATTATTTTTCTATTTTTACAATTATTAATTTTCTAAACTTGTTATACATCATCGTATTCTATGTAAAATCGGTCTTCTTTTGATGAATATGAAAAAGAAAAAATGTAAAAAAATGGGGGGTACGGGGTACCCCGTCCTCCGTTATTAACTTTTTGCGAATACGGATGACCCACACTTAGGGCCATGCAATATGCTGCAAATTATGTTAAGAAGAAAATTTAATATCTGTTATAATTTAGGAAATATTTGCAAAAATTGGAAAATCGTCCAAACTTTGGAGGGGGCTGTACCCCAAAATCGTCCGGATACGCCGATAAAAAAAATACGTGTCTCTTATTTTAAGGTACTCTTTCGATCTGTTAAGTTTCATCGAAATCGGAGGGGGACACCCGCCGGTGTTCCCTTGTTAGTGATCCAGCAAAAGCTTTATTGAAATTAGTATAGTTACTACTATTATCTATTTTTTATTATTAATCTTATTAAATAGAAGTGCTAATCTAATCTTAAAAAATACTTAAGTTTTGCTTCAAAACATTAAATAATCTGAAAATATTTTAAATTTCAAATTTTAACATATAATTAGCGTAGTTTTTAATTCATTTAGGTGAAGCCAGTGCGTACATTGGCGAAATGTCAATAAAATATTTCGTTTCCCATCAGAATTTTATTTTGCACCGTCCGTCACACCATAAAAGTTTAGAAAACTAATTAGGTACATTAGTTCTTACTTCAATATATACTTAAAATTATACTTAAAATACAACAGTATACTGAAAACGGTTTAAGTTGTCGACTTGGTTTTGATTTCATTCAATTTAAAATGAAAAAGTACATAGGAGAAGGTCTCCAGTATGGCTTAAAAGTCGTATACCTGAGATAGACAAGGTTTTTTTTCCGAAAATCAAGCGTTTTGCACCACTGTGCGACGCGTAGTAGCTCATATGACAACATCAAAAAGTTTGTTAGATCTCAACTTGCCGCTGGGTACTGCTCCATTTGGAATGGAGTCGCCGCTGCAAGACACTGTAAATCTAGGGTTTCATCCGAATGAGGAAAGATTCCGTAAGGTAGTCTTTATGAACAGGAACAGGTTGAGATAATATAAATAAACACATACATCGCATGGGCTTAGAAAACTCTCTCCTGTGCAGAAAATGTGGAAGTGCGGAGGAAACTCTTGTTCACCTTGTCAACTGCCCGGCAGTAGAAGGGGAGAAGCAGGCGTCGATCGGTTGGACGAACCCCAGAGTCGGTAAGTTAACTCTGAGGCCAGATAGCGAACTTCTTTGATAGGGTGGAACCTGACTGAGTGGGCTAAAAGTGACATGGGGGCACAATAGGTCTTTTTGTTCTGGCCGAATTGCTTTTCCGGGGTTACGCTCGCCCATGGGTACAAAAAGCTTCTGAAATGGACAACTACTTACTTTGTTATGAGATATTCGATGTACTCCCGATAGGTGTCATTGTACGGGGTGATAGCGTTATGGGTAAGAAAATGAGCAAATTTCGCCATGGACTTTTGAATCGTAGCTTTTTCGGTTCTCAGCATGTCACTTTGTTGTTTCACATGTGCGATAACGTCGGCAATCCTACTCCTGATCATTTCTTTCTTCTTGATATTCGCGTCGATGCTCTTATCGATTTCTCGAGTCGTGTACGGCTCCGTCTCGAAATAGACGTGCATGTGAAGGGCGAAGCTGTGCTTACAGCGCATGCAGTGGGGATTCTCAGGATCGTCGTTCATGGCTGCGCATTCCCTCAGTTCAGGTGAGCCAATCACTTGCTTCGGCACGTTCTTCAGATAACAGCGCCGATGGCATACCTGTTTGTAATCAATGTTCTTCGAGCCTTCGACCTGAGAAAATCGGAAAGAATTAAACATAAAACCAAAGATTAACGGTACAGATACTCACCATGTAAACGTCAGTGCAATCGGTATGAGTGCAGACTGTTTTTGGGTGGTCGATACCGATTACTTTTATCCTTATCATATCGAAGTGTAACAATTGTTTCAATTCAGTGATAGATTTATTTGTGTCGGATATCTCCTCTTGGCGCCTGTCAATATTTCTAAGATTATCGTCAATAATCTTTGCCACTAGAGCCAGCGGTTTGCTCAAATTGATGATTAGACGTCGTGCCTCGTTGATGGAGATAGTATCTTGGATTTTATGCGGAGCCAGATCGACTATATACGAGAGCATCCTGAAAATGATACGGAAGAGTCCATTTATTGTTTTACAGTGGTCGTTAAGGCGAATCTGGACGGCCTTTTAATGAGATTCTCTTCCAGTAGATGGCGCGGATCTTTTTCCGCTGTGTTTAGACATACCAATCAAAAATATTTTAAATTTGATAAAGAGATTGTTTTGAAAACAGTATTTAAAATTGCGCCAACGTTTTATTTTTTTAAATTTTCTTTTTTTTAATTTTTTGTTTGGTTCTATCTGGCTTCCAAAAAGAAAAAATAAAAAAGTAGTCAAGGGCGACGGTTCAGCGGTCCTTACTAATACTAAAACATTTTTTTTCACTTCTTTCTGATAGCAAATAGCGTCCGAAAGAGGAAATGCGTTTTCTCTTTGATCTCGTCCGCCGGGACAACCATAACTAGGACGGTAGCACACTCGTCGAATTGAGTGCGCTACAGAAATGATACGGGTTCGAGTAATCAGATCTTTTCAAAACATTAGTTAGTCTGTCATATGAACTTGGATGTATAGGGTAACACTATTTCATATGGTTCTTTTAGAAAAATCAAAATGAAAATGGAAATTAATAAGATACTATCAGTAGTTTTATTTGATTTACTAGGCTACAAAGAATACTATTAATTCAGTAATACATAATTATAGCACAGATAATATAATCCGTACTATATCAGTAGAATCAGTGACTTATTTTGTAATTGAGTAACTGCTGTTTTCCGAAAACTGAATTATCTCGAGTATGCGCAAATGTGAAGAGCATTTGTAGAACACGTGATTGCAGGAATAAACCTCAAGCGATAGTCAGATCGAAAAAAAAAATACCTCTTGTCTTTTTGAATGGTATGAATTGTTTCCCTTCTATATTACATGTGCCCAAAATCAATTGCTAAGATTGTCTAGGATGGTTGTGCTGCGACCGAGGTGGGCTTCATTAAAAGAATGAATGGAACCTACACTAGCACTCATAAAGAGAGCATCGAGGAACTGTGAAAGGTTCACTTTCCGTCCGCAAAAATCCTGACTGGTGCTCGTGGGCCGGCCGTAGCAGATCGTACGCCAGAGAGACCAAAAAGACAAGACTGGAGGCTGGCCGCAGAAATCACGAGACCCACGAGAGTCAAGTGGGCGCTAAGCAGATTTCTGCCTTTCAAATCTGCAGGCACGGATGGAATATTCCCTGCCCTACTTCAGAATGGGATAGAGGTACTGATGCCACATCTCGTGAAAATCTTCAGAGCATGTATAGCCTGGGGATACGTCCCAACTGCATGGCAAAAGGCGAAGGTGGTATACCTACCTAAGGTAGGTAAAGTATCTGATCAAACGCCGAAGTCATACAGACCAATAAGCCTATCCTCCTTTTTACTAAAAACTCTTGAAAGGTTGGTGGATAGGTACATAGAGATACCGCACTGAGAGAACAGCCACTCAGTGACAGACAATACGCATACCAACCGGAAATCTACAGAGGTCGCTTTAGATGACCTCAACAGGCTAATCACTAAGTCTATAGAAGACAAAGAGATAGCCATGACACTTTCCTGGACATCGAGGGAGCATTTAACAATGCTACCACTAATTCACTCATCGGGCGCTACAGAGAAGGGGCGTCGCGCCGAAACTTCTACAGTGGGTAAGAGCCAGCCTGGAAAGAAGGATAATCACATCCACAATTGGTGAGGCTACCATTGAGGCGGAGGTGGAGGGGATGCCCGCAGGGTGGATTCTTTCTCCCTTGCTGTGGCTACGTGGTAGATGACCTAATCCGGAAGCTGACCGGCAAGGGATTCCATTGCCTTGGATATGCTGACGACCTTACAACAGTCGTCAGAGGGCGGTTTCCAAAGGTTCTGGTGGAGCGTATGCAAACCGCTCTCAACACGGTTGACAAATGGTTGTACACAAGAGCGACTATCAGTCAATTGCTCAAAAAAACACAGGCTGTCACGTTTACAAGAAAAAAAACGCTAGAAGGCTTACAGCCACTAGTGATAGGAGGTGAGCGAATTCCATACGTCAAAGAGGCGAAATACTGGGAGTATGGTTTGATCAAAGGCACACATGGAATTCACATATCCAAAAATGACTAGCAAGCCACCATCGCCCTGGCAGGTGCAGAGGCTCTGTGGAAAGAATTGGGCCTTAGCCCAAGATACTCTGTGGTTTATTGTACACCAAGGGTAATCAGACCCATGTTAACGTATGGAGCAGTAGCATGGTGGCCAAAGGCGCGGCAGGGGGGCGGCCAAGGCGTTGGTGGCGTGCAGAGGTTAGCGTGCCTGTGCGCCACGGGGGCGTTGAGATCGACCCCTACCGCCGCGATAGAAGTAAGTCTGAACCTGCCACCAATACATATTTTTGTACAAGGAGCCGCAAGGTCCACAGTACATAGACTCTTACATAGTCAAGTACCGATAAGTAAATCGCACGGGGCTGACTATAAAAAACTGCTAGACGAACTCAAGGAGGCACCTCTTTTAGGAATGCCATGTGATGCCATGGTTCGAACCCCTAACCTAGATAAGAAATATCAGGTTATAATACCAGATAAGAAGGACTGGGAGGCAGGTGCCCCGGTAAGAGCGGACTCAAACTGGTTTACTGACGGCTCTAAAACGGATTACGGCGTTGGAGCGGGAATATACACTAAGAAACCTAAAAAGGCTCTTTCGGTAAGCTTCAGCAAAGACACGACTGTGTTCCAAGCTGAGGTTGCTGCAATTCACCACTGTGTCAGAGAGATAGAAAGATGTACCGCACCGGGTAAAAGCGTCGCTATCTTCTCCGACAGCCAGTCCACACTTAAAGCGATTAGCTCCTCAAGCGTGGACTCTAAGCTGATTTGGGATTGTGTAATTGCCCTAAATGAGGTGGGCACCCAAAGGAAAGTAACCCTAGCCTGGGTCCCTAGCCACTCGGGCGTGAGAGGAAATGAGGCGGCGGACGAGCTGGCCAGGCGAGGTTCGTCAAGGCCATTCGTTGGAGCCGACCTTTCTTTCGGCACTACCAAATCGCAAATCAAAAAATCATCAATGAATGATATACAATCAGTCCAGAGAGTGGTGGCAAAAATCACCGGGACAATGGCAGGCAAAAGAGTTCCTAAAGGAGCAGAGGCCTGAACTCACGAGAGATCTACTGAATAAAGACAGGAAGACTGTCAAAATGATTGTAGGTCTGCTGACTGGTCACTGTAGACTGAATAGGCATATGTATAACATAGGCCTGGCAGATGATGCAACCTGCAGATACTGCCAAGAGGAGGAAGAACACTCAGTTCATGTGCTGTGCCAATGTGAAGGCCTGGCGAGGACAAGGTTTCTAATAATGGGGGAGGAGAACCCCACAGCTAGTAGCTACATAAAGAAGCCGCTCTCAAAGATGATAGGCCTAATCAAGAGGGCAAAATTAGAGAGCGTCCTCTAGGAAAAAGGGGATCACAATAGATCTGAAAAGGTCGCGGTGAAACAGGTCGATAGGCCACCCCAATCCTAATCTAATCTAATCTAAAGATTGTCTAGAGTATTGCCTACGTTTCATTGAGTGTTATTCTATACCTGTATCTATGATTTTACAATGCAACTTCCTATAGGGTAACTTGTGATAAATGAGTCAGGGTGCCACACACTGTCACAAACATACAAACCTCACTCAACACACACCACAGACATCGCACACCTGTAGTCAAGTACCTCTAAAGTTTTTTCTCTGGAACTGACTTAGCACTGCAGTTATTGTATAAAGAATATCTACTTTCTTACAAGTAGCAAAACGCATTATCTAAAAATGGATAAAAGATACTCGTCAAAAGGCGAAAGCATCTTCATATCAGCGCGAAAAGAAAACAGGCTTCTTCTAAGATTTAATATTCTATTGTACAAAATGTAAGTTCCATATCAACTTACCTAGACATTTTACTACTTTGTCATTGCGTATTTCAATGCGCCAAAATCCAAAAATAATTCTAGGGCGGTCAATATAAATGACTATGATACAAGGTATGTAATCTAAGCAGATATAAAAGAAATTGTAATTTATAGGTACATTTTACCCAGTCGAATTTTATTTGCATTTTATTGATGTTCTGTTTCGTAATACCATTGGCACCAAGGAAATTATTGAAGTGGTTTAGTATTTATAATTATGACTCGTTACTAAAAAGTAGATACATTATCTATTATTAACATTTACACATTTTCAGAATTTCCCACTTATTTAAAACATAGGTAGGAAGTAGGTTGGATTGTGTAAAATACACAAAAAGACAGTACTGAATATCCTTATGCCTTACGTGATGCCATAGCAGAGCATCTGTACGTAGATACGTCCTCAAAACAAACATCGGTGTGTGCGTTAGGTTACGATAGAAGCCGGCGGCCTGTCGGCATTTGATGGAAAAAAGAAAAATGAATATTTCTGTTTCGGGCGTTATTATTAGTCTAAATTCAAAAATTAAAAAAGTTTTGTCGTTAAGACATTGGTCTTCAAATGCGCCGTTGAGCCGATTTTAGAAATTGTTTTTAATAACAAACTTACAACATTTAAAAATTTAAATACATAGAAAAAAAAAAAAATAAAACGTTGGCGCAATTTCAAACATTATTTTAAGACAAATACCGTTTAAAATTTCAAAATCGGTCGTACCGTTTTCCCAAAAAGCGCGGAATACTTTTCCGATATATTTATCTCTGTCGCACACTTGGACGTCCAGATTCGCCTTAAGGATAACTGATTCCATGATAATGGTATTTTGAAGTGAAGAATATTTGTCCGTAAGGATTTTCACACATATTTCTTAGATTAAAATAAGCCGATACAGAGACTATAGCGGTGTTTACAATTCCAAGACTTTGCTAAAATTTACGATATGCTAAAAAAATTGCTTAGAATGCCCAGGAAATTTCTTAGGCTCTGCCATCTTTCAAAAATGTTATAAAAAAAGTAATGAATACGGATTAATAGAGGGAAAATATTGGATATAGTAAGGATGTCTGTGGCGAATGAGATGGCCCAAACGAAATCTGGCGGTAGACTCTAGTTGGAAGAGATAAGCGAGGACGACCTCTAGGAATATGGGCACGTGGCGTAGAGAAAACCTTGATGAGCAGGCAACTATCCCCAGAGGATAGCTAAGAGAGAAAAAACATGACGTACTGGTTGCAAGCAACGGTAAGCGCGGTAAACAACGCTTTATATTATAGACTATCCGTTGTAGTGAGATTTAAAAAAAAATATAGGAAGATGGCCCAAGCCAGGAAGAAAAAAACATGGCATCTTGTCTAGCAGCTTACAGCGATTACTTCCGTTAGTATGCACTCTAAGCTGATTTGGGACTGCGTTAGCTTCCTATGTGAGATGGGCACTCAAATGGAATTAACATCGGCCTGAGTTCCTAGCCACTTCTGAGCGAGGGGGAATGAGGTGGCGGATGATCTAGCAAGACGAGGTCGTTTGTTGGAGCTTCGTTTGGCACTACCAAATGGCAAATTAAAAACTCCATCAATGAATGAATACATAATCAGTCCAGGGAGTGATGGCAAAAATCACCGGGATAGAGACAGGCAAGAGAGGTTCTAAAGGAACAGAAGCCTGAAATTTCAAAGGATCTATTGAATAAAGATAAGACCGTCAAAATGATGGCAGGTCTGCTGACTAGTCGCTGTAGACTAAATAGGCATAGATACAACATAGTCCTAGAAGATGAATCTGCTTGCAGGTTTTGCCAAGAGAAGGCAGAAACATCAGTTTATGTGCCGTGCCAATATGACGGCCTGACGAGGACAAGGTTTCTAGTAATGCACGTGAAGAACCCCGCAGCTAGCAGCTACACAAAGAAGTCGCTCTCAAAGGTAATAGGGCTAATTAAGAGGGCAAAATTAGAGAACGTCTTCTGGGAAAAAGTGAATCACAATAGATCTGAATCTAATAATAATATACATAGGTCTTTATTATGTTTGTTTGGTAAATACAAAACTAAACAAAACAGAGTGTACCTATATATAAAAAAAGAATTATTATATAATAAAGTAGAGGTAGTATAAATTGCAAAATTTCAAAGAACACAATCCCAGAGCGTGGTTCAGTTACGTATACTGATTTCACTTGACCTTATATTATACAGTGAGGTCGTAAATGGTCCGCCCCCCTGATAACTTTTGAATGGTATGAGATAGAGCAATGAAACAAAAACCAAGTGAAATTAGAGATAATTCGCGATTTTTTGCCTATAGAGATACGCACATGGCTTCTGATGTAAAATAGAGGGCGTGGCTATCTTTAAAATTTTAAATAGGAAGTAATTTCATTTAGAAGCTCATTTGGAAGATATTTCTATTACTTTTATGGCAATGCAAACAGTTTTACGATTTTCGAAATTTTTACCAACTTATCCAAGATTAATAATTGGAGTACTTACGTTACTTTTACGTTAGCCCTCGTATTCGATTTTTGGGTATAGTGTACAGAAACCTGTAATTACAGTAATCTGTAATACAGACACCCACACACATGACACATACACTGACAGATAAGACACTTGCTAAATTTTGCAAAAACGTCATATTGTAAAATATGAAATATTTTACAGCAATCGCTTCCTAAGTCACATAAAACCACAATATTATACGAGGCTATAGAAAAAAGTAACGTAAGTACTCCAATTATTAATCTTGGATAAGTTGGTAAAAATTTCGAAAATCGTAAAACTGTTTGCATTGCCATAAAAGTAATAGAAATATCTTCCAAATGAGCTTCTAAATGAAATTACTTCCTATTTAAAATTTTAAGATAGCTACGCCTCTATTTTACATCAGAAGCCATGTGCGTATCTCTATAGGCAAAAAATCACAAATTATCTCTAATTTCACTTGGTTTTTGTTTCATTGCTCTATCTCATACCATTCAAAAGTTATCAGGGGGGGGGGGGGGGCATTTACGACCTCACTGTATATACACTCTGTTAAAAATTAAATGCTATCATATAGTTGTCCTTATAAACATTTAAAACCGGCCATTTGATTGTCGAAACCAGGACGTTATAAGCATTAGTGTTCGAATAATTTTCTCCGAGTTTGAAACCGCCAGCTGTCAAAACTTGACATAGGTATTGTGAAATGAAGGGAATGAAAGTGACATTGGTATCTAGGTATATTATGATATTTGTAGTTTATTGTGCGGAAATACAGCGAATAAATACGAATAATATTCACATGGATGCATTCAAATTAACAACAATTATTTAGAAGAAGAAAATGTCAACGTATGTCAAAGATACAATAGAGAAAAATGTTGTGGAAGAAGATCGGTTTGTATCAATGTTAACGCCGTTTTTTCTGGAATGGATATACTGTAACTTTAACAAGCAGTAGTGAATATTGTGTGAGAATAATTACAAGTGTTTTATATGTATATAGAACATCAATAATGGACCAAATATTAAATGTTTTTTCTCATTTTTGTTGTTTTTTTATACATTTACTAGATATATATTTAACCGTCCAAAAATAACTTTTGCTTGTATATTTTTATGAAGGATACGTTTTCTGAAATATTTTTTATAATCTTTAGCACGTATTATCTAAAATGGTTTTCTTAATTTGTGTGCGGCAGGCTTAAATTTTAAATATTCAAAAACCAACATCAACTGATTATTTCACATTTACCTTCTAACCTCTAGATAAATAATATACAACTTGTTTGACTATAATTATTGATTCTCACGATATAAAAATTTGTAATTATTTAATGCTTTAATTTTCTAATGCTAAAATGGAAAATGCAATCTCTACATCCCCTTCTAACTTATGGAACTTTCTTCGTGCTAAAAGGCGAATAACTCGGATTCCAGGCAGACTTCACGATGAAGATGGAAATGATTTTACTGACCCTCCCCAAATAGTTAAAGCTTTTGCTGACACTTTTGCTTCTGTGTGCACTTCAACAAGTCCCGGCCAAGCATATCTGGAGTATAATTATTTGCCGCATGGATTCCAATTAATAACCGAGGACAGGCTAATTAAAGTTATGGCCACATTACCCAACAAGCAGACGGCAGGAAGCGATCAATTACCTAGCTATTTAATTCGTGACTGCAGATACGTCTTCGCCTTTCCACTGCAAACAATCATTAACCTATCCATACAATCCAGCGTTTTTTCCGGTTCGCTGGAAAACAACAAAAATTGTTACTGTACATAAAAAGGATGATCGTACGTGTGTTTCCAACTACAGACCTATATCTATTATATTCAACTTTGCCAAGATCTACGAGAAAGTTTTATATTCAAGCATATACAATAGCACTCGATCCTTTATTTCATCTGAGCAACATGGTTTCGTATCTGGGCGCTCAACAGTTACCAATTTGGCAACAATAACACAATACGTGGGCGAAGTACTGGACCGGAGAGGGAGAGTCGATGTAATCTACACGGATTTATCAAAAGCCTTCGACTCAATTGATCACGAAATTCTTCTTGGCAGGTTATCCTCCTTTGGTTTTGTTCCTTCTTCCCTGAACCTACTCCGATCTTACCTTAGTCAAAGGCGTTGTTATATAGCCTATGTAACGGTTTTGTTTCTGACGACTTTATTCTATCTTCCGGTGTCCCTCAGGGATCAAGTCTTGGACCTCTACTATTCGTATTGTTTATAAACGACTTACTTTTGAAGATTGATTCTCCGATACTTGGGTACGCCGATGATATCAAGATCTTTTCAGAGATTACCTATACCGCTGATGAAGAGGTGTTGCAAAGAAATTTAAATATGCTCCATCAATGGTGTGACGAGAATAAACTACAGCTAAATATTAAGAAATGTTGTGTAGTTACATATTCACGTTCGCTACAAGTCTCTTCCACATCATATCACATCAACGGTAATAAGCTAACATCAATGTCAGAGTTTAAAGACCTTGGTAAATCTTCGATTCCAATCTTAGTTTCAAACCACATATACAAAAAGTATCTTCGGATGCTTATAAATCTCTTGGGTGTATAATGCGAATATCTGCATATTTCACGAATGCTGCCGTACTCAAAACTCTCTACTGCGCTTATGTTTTGAGCAAATTAGAATATGCATGTCTTGTCTGGTATCCCTTATATGCGTCGGATTCTCTACCACTTGAACGTATTTACCGTAGATTTTTGAAATTCCTCAGTTATAAACTGGATGGAACTTACCCAGAAGTGGGCATCTCGCAAACTGAACTTCTCTTAAGACACAGTATGATGTCATTGCGCGTTAGGAGAGACGAAATATGTAGGAAGTTTCTGACAAAACTGCTTAGTAACAGCATCGATTGTCCTTTCCTTCTTGGCCGTATGCCGTTTCTGGTGTCGAGATTGAGTGCGAGATACGACTCTACATTTATGTTCCCGTTTGCAAGAACTGACGTTATGAAACGTCTGCCTATATATACTCTTTCAAGACTGGGTAATCAAGAGGCGGACGACTGACTTGAACAATTTTTTATTTCATTATCTTTCTTTACCTTCACATTGCATACGATAATTATGTTGTTAAATATGTATTTTTCTTTTTTTTCAGTTAGTTACATAATTTGTTATATAAGTTTTCAACATGTGCACATGCTACTTTTTTGTGTCCTATTATTGGGCTTCGGCCCCTTGGGCAATAAAGATTATTATTATTATTATTAATGCTGCTTATAGAAGTGTGTCCATTTCCAAAAACGACGCTGCCATTGATGCAAACTGATCTTGTTGCAGAGTATTTTTTCTGTTATATCTTTGACATACGTGAACGACATTTACTTCTTCTGAATAATTATGGTTATTTGAATGCATCCATGTGAATCTTATTCGTATTTATTCGTTATATTTCCACCCAATAAACTGTAAATACAATAATATAGATACTAATGTCACTTTCATTTCATAATACGTCAAATTTTGATAACTGTTACTCCCATTATCTCAAAATACATACATTTTTAAAACCCGTCCCAGAGCGGTTTCAAGCATAGGGAAATGTAAGAACTTTTATCTAACGACCACGTTAATACACTCATAAATACAACAACAACCGTTTCTTGACCTTGCCGTAAACATTCCCATAACAACGCTAACTATCGTCCCGACTCCTAGGATTGTATTACATTCGGCCATCCTGACCAAAAGTCTGTCCTCAGGCTTCTAAAGATTTAAAACAAATTTTATAAAAACATGTATTCACTTTGTTTACGTTACATCGTTGACCTTTATCGTAATCTCTTTTCCTCAACATTCTTCAGAGATCCGTTGATCTCTCTCATAACCTTAATCAGAGATCCGTCGATCTCTCTCAACATTGATCAGAGATCCGTTGAACTCTCTCAACTTTCGTCAGAGATCCGTCGATCTCTCTCAACATTGATCAGAGATCCGTCGATCTCCCTCAACTTTCGCCAGAGATCCGTTGATCTCTATCAACTTTCGCCAGAGATCCGTTGATCTCACAACACTCACCAGAGATCCGTCGATCTCTCTCAACATTGATCAGAGATCCGTTGATCTCTATCAACTTTCGCCAGAGATCCATCGATCTCACAACACTCACCAGAGATCCGTCGATCTCTCTCAACATTGATCAGAGATCCGTTGATCTCTATCAACTTTCGCCAGAGATCCGTTAATCTCTCTCAACTTTCGCCAGAGATCCGTTGATCTCACAACACTCACCAGAGATCCGTCGATCTCTCTCAACATTCATTAGAGATCCATAAATCTCCCTCCCCTCTCTCTTTCTCTCTCCCTTTCTCTCACTTTCTCTCCTCTCTCTTACTCTTCTCTCTTACTTCTCTCTCCTCTCTCTTACCTCTCTCTACTTTCTTTCTCTCTCTAGGATTCAATTTACATTGTTTCGAATTACCTGACTTCTTATAACATGCACAATTCAAACAAACCTGCACATATTTCGTTACAAATTGCCTCATCTTTGCAAACCAATAATTCGACTGTATATGCTTAATCATCTTTTCTGAACTTAAATGACCCGCCTCATCGTGACACAAACCGCAAATTTGCATTCGTGCTGCTTAAGGCACCACGGCACCCTTATATCCATTCTCCAATTTTCTATACAATTTTCCTTCTTTAATTTCTTTAAATGCTTCCTGCTGTCGTACACCCCACTTCCATTCAACATTGAATATAATATAATAATATGTAATATCCTACCAACCCCAAGAATTGTCGTACATGCTTGACATACTTTGGAGGCTGAATGTCAAGTACAGCTTCTGTTTTTTTACACCCGGTCTTACTCCTTCTGAACTTATAATTCTTCCAAGATATTCTACCTCGGTTTTGAAAAATGAACATTTACTCAATTTTAAAGTCAGATTGTAACTTCTTAACAAAGCATTAGGGTCGACATGACGTGCTAACCGCACTATACCTGCAATGTTTTCCTCCGTGATGCCGTCAATTACTGTAGCACAGTATAAGTCAAAAAAACTGTGACTGTAGCAACTAAATATTCATCAGGTATTCAGGTAAATTTAAAGCACGCAATTTTGAAAGCTTGAAATTTTGCTGTCATTGTGACTTTTAATTCCTTCCATCTGGCATCATATTTTACTTCATCATACCACTGTCGAAAATTCCCTTCAAGTTTTCTCGCCATAAGTCGCATCGTGGTATCATCGTTCCATTGGTACCGTTTTGCCAAATTATCTACTCGCTGTACCCACTTTTCTACCGTAACTTCGTCCTTTGATGAGTCAAATGCCGGTATTAGAAATTCATCTCCTGATCCTTGAGCAGATACCGCAGATTTCTCACTAAGCAACGTAATTGTGTGCTTTAATTTTTTAACTTCATGTTTTAAATTGTCTTTCTGATGACGTTGACGTGGCAAAGTCATTGCTGCTACTGCTGCTAGTCGAAGAGTTTTCTTTTTCGCTTTCCCACCTCCTACGCTGTATTTTATGGCCTTATCCCACTTCTGACTTTGTAAGAACTTTTATCTAACGACCACGTTAATACACTCATAAATACAACAACAACCGTTTCTTGACCTTGCCGTAAACATTCCCATAACAACGCTAACTATCGTCCCGACTCCTAGGATTATATTACATAAAGTTATTCGAATATTAATAATTTATAACGTCTTAATTTTCATTTATAAATATGGTTTAAGGATATTCGGCCTTAAGTACACAATGCAATAAAAAGTGCAATATTAGGATTTAAAAGAATTGTCGGATCACAGCCATATGACTTGGTTAAACATTATAGTAATTTAGAGATGCCTAGGATTAAAACTAAAACTTCTGTTACGGTTGACGCTTTTACAAATAACAAAAAAAAATATTATAATAAAAAAACTACGAGGTACAGAATCTGATTTCACATAGCATTGTCACTCAAAATAATACCAACAAAGATAGCGCACCTCAGCCTCACTCTGTCTGAAAAAGCAAAGCACCTAACTCTGATCGATACCGATGTAAACTATATGTTTTTAGGTCAGCTGATAAATGATTGTATTTTTTATGAATATTAAAAGAAAAAGACCTTTCAAATAAAGTTGTCCTATGTGGAGACAGTGATATTAATCCACAAACACGAATGGAGAAGTTATGAACATCGGTTCTAAATCGAATTTTGTTATAAAGATACTGGGGACATATGTACCTAAGTATTTTGTGATACAAGTTTAGTTTATGTGATATATGGTAAAATTTTATAATTTCAAAAATATACCTCACACAGGCATTTTGTACCTTCTGTATTCGATGACCTGTAACATGGTCTAAACAGGAATGGTATGGTTCTCAGCAGTATGAGAAACGAGAGAGGACAATTGCATCGCGTTGAATCTTTTTAAGATGTCTATTTAGAGTGGACCGCAAAGGATATAACTGTTTTAGTTAGCATAGGCAGTTTGTACGCAACTGCCGACGGTTCGCGAAACCAGAAATCTGTTGTCTAGTATCAATCCTAGGTTCTTGGTGCTCAGAACTATCGGTATTTCATCATTGTTGATACTAATTTTAATGACATCTGAAAGTGATTTAGTGAGTTCGCTATTTTCAAAAGGTAAAAGCTTCGACTTGGCAGCGTTAATATGCAAACAATATTTAGAAGTAAGTAAATGAATATTAACAAGATCAGCGTTAATCTTGTCAATAGCATCTCTCCAATCAGATATTTTAAATGAGTAACATATTGACAATCATCTGCGTAAAAATGAGATTTGCAATAATGGAGTTGCTGAGATAAAGAGGCGAGAATAAAATTGGGGTCAAAATCGATCCCTGCGGGACACCTCGTAGCACTGGTCGCGGTTGCGAAATGACACCATTTAATTTCACAGACTGCGACCTGCCGAATAGAAAACTGTGAAGCAAGTCCAAAGAAGTGCTATCAAAATCCGTAGCACCTAAAATATTCAAGAGTGTGTTGTGATTTACCGTGTCGAATGCCTTGGAGAAGTCCAACAAGACCAAACTTGTGAGCACGTAAAATGTCGTCCGTAACACATAGTATTGCCGTAGTGCAGCTGGGACCAGCTCTAAAATCCGAGGAAGTAATTTATGATCTGTTACAAACGTCCGAAGTTGATTTTCTAATATTCTTTCTAAAATTTTTAACAGGTTAGATAAAATATTGATTGGTCGCAAATCAGAAAAATCCCGCACACCAGGTCTCTTAGGAAGGGGAGTAATAAGAGCGTGTTTCCACTATACAGGGTATTCCACGTAACTGGTTCATTAAAAGTTTATGATGTTCTATTATTTACTTATTTTTGAGATTTTAGCATCATTATCTGTTCGATTGGAACTATAAACGTAAAATACTTTAACCAAAATATCGCTTCCGGTTGACCGGAAATGGATGTTAACTTTGTTATTTTAAATAGAATGATATAATTTTTCATTCATTTTTGGATTCTACAGCTATAAATACGTCAGTTTTCATTAGCTATTCCTATAGCTACATGTTGCCGTTTTTGAATTATTTAAGTTTTTCTTTTTTTTAGTCATAATCATTGCATCATTGAGAAATTAATATCGGTTAATACTGCAAGTAGAGACTCCAAATTTGCTATGTTATGAATGTAAATATAACTCTAAGAAACGGTAAGCACACTTTACATTCTAACATACAGGGTGTTCAAAACTGAGGAACAAAGTGACATATTTTCAAATGCAGAAAACTCATTTTTTTTTTTAAATAGAACTTCCTGTATTTTAATTCGGAATTAGGAAGTAAATATCATCCCCTATCGCTTTATATGAGCATTCCCTATACCTATCTTTAATAGATTTTGAGATATGAGCGACTTTTTGTAAAACAGACTAAGTATTCTTTTTTTTTTAAATAGAACAGCCTGTATTTTAATTCGGAATTAGGAAGTAAATATCATCCCCTATCACTTTACATGAGCATTCCCTATACCTATATTTAATAGATTTTGAGATATGAACGACTTTTTGTTAAACAGATTAAGTAGCCCTATCTTTGCGTGTTTGTAGCTGGCTCTGAATGGGATTAATGTCAAATTCATTGACTAACCATAAGTGTTTATGTATATCATTGTAATTACACTTTTGTACAACGCAATATTAATAGAAATGTCTATTCGAACACACATTCTTGTATGGTTATTCAAAAATAATACATGAATTTGACGTGAATCCATTTCAGAGCCAGCTACAAACATTTAAAGTTAGGGCTACTTACAAGGGAACATCGGCGGGTGTCCCCCTCCGATTTCGATGAAACTTAACAGATCGAAAGAGTACCTTAAAATAAGAGACACGTATTTTTTTTTATCGGCGTATCCGCATGATTTTGGGGTACAGTCCCCTCCAAAGTTTGGACGATTTTCAATTTTGCAAATATTTCCTAAATTATAACAGATATTAAATTTTCTTCTTAACATATTTGCAGCATATTGCATGGCCCTAAGGGTGGCGTCGTCGGTATTCACAAAAAGTTAATAACGGGAGACGGGTACCCGTACCCCGCCTTTTTTTTACATTTTTCTTTTTTCTTATTCATCAAAAGAAGGCCGATTTTACATAGAATACGATGATGTATAACAAATTTAGAAAATTAATAATTGTAAAAATAGAAAATAATAATAAAGCTTCAAATTAATAAACTTTCTATTGATATAAATCAAATGAACTATAACAGAAATAAGTTTTTATCCTTAACGTAATTTCCAGCATAATACATGGTCTCAAGGTAGATATCTTCATAAAAGCTAATAACGGGGACGGGTACCCATACCCCCGCATTTTTTTAATAATAGTTTATTCATTATTCATCAAAAAAAGTCGCGTTTACATAGAAAACAATGGTAATAAATTTGGAGGATTAATAATAAAAATAATTGTAATAATAATAATATAGTACATTAACAACAATTATTTATTATCGTTACTCCGCTGCTCTCCTTACTTAAATATTTCTTAATTTAGAATTGTATCTACTCGATAAGCTATGGTCAAACCTTTCTATGCCTACTAACTTATACTATATACTATACGAAACTTTTATCGGTGGTAGCAATATAAATCGTTTTATCAATTGCAGTTAGTGACTGCGTTTTATATATTTCCTTAATAAAATGTTATTTATTCTTAGATACCATAATCCTTTAGTGCGTATATATGAACAAATTTGCTGCACAGGACGAAGGATTAAATAATACATACATATATATTTTTTAATTTACTTCAAGTTTTTCGTGCAATGTAGGTGTACAATGGAGCGTAAATATAACTAATGTGTTTGTAACGATTATAACATTTCGGAAAGAATAGAACAGAATTAGAAAAACATTATAATGCTTATAAATGTTTAAATACATGACATACTGTAATGCGATTATTGGTATATATGTATTGCAATAGCGAACAAGATTAATATATAAGATTGAATTTTTGACACCTGCCAAAGTACGTGGCTTGAATTTACCACTTTTCCAGTAGTCAACAGCTCTAGTTTTGTAATCTAGGTCTATAACGCTACCCCCTTCTTCAGGAACACACGCAATATCTTCATAATTGTCTTCTTCGTCCTCTGCTGTTTCTTCCACAAATTGCGCTTCGTGTGGTTCTGCTAATTCTTCAAACTCTAATCCAGTTACATCGTGAAAGGAGAACATGGCGTCTTGTTGAGCAGAAACAATTATATTTTTCAGGGCATCATGCAACTCACTTTCTTGCGGTATCAAAGGAATTGTTGCGATGTTAGTAACTTGACGTTGCAAGCAACATGTTCAACACATTTGCTATATTTACGACCGCCATTGTGCGAAACTATAGGTACTGACCTACACTGCACGAAAAACGACTTCTAATGTTCTCATTTGGAATGCTCGTCTTATATACCTATTTCCTAAAGAAGACGTGACCACTTAAACGTTCGTGGTTAATTACTATGCATTCGGGGATTTATTTTTATCCATATAATAATATGATTAATCACCAGATCCCTTATCGCGTTAAATTTATAATGCAAACTACCAATTATATCTGAAGTGACTGAATAATTAATTAAACTCACGTATGCGTAGATAAGTGCATATCAAATTCATCACAATAGACATGTACATATATTTATTTTGAGTTATTATTACTATTATTAATTTTCTAAATTTATTATACATCACCGTTTTCTACGTAAAAGCGCTCCTTTTTTTTTATGAATTATGAATAAACTTATTATTAAAAAAATGCGGGGGTATGGGGTACCCGTCCCCGTTATTAGCTTTTATGAAGATATTTACCTTGAGACCATGTATTATGCTGAAAATTATGTTAAGGATAAAACTTATTTCTGTTATAGTTCATTTGATTTATATCAATAGACAAGTTTATTAATTTTGAAGCTTTATTATATTTTTCTATTTTAACAATTATTAATTTCTAAAACTTGTTATACATCATCGTATTCTATGTAAAATCGGCCTTCTTTTGATAATAAGAAAAAGAAAAAATGTAAAAAAGTGGGGAGCAGGGTACCCGTCCCCCGTTTTAACTTTTGCGAATACGGACGACGCCACCTTAAGGCCATGCAATATGCTGCAAATTATTGTTAGAAGAAATTTAATATCTGTTATAACTTAGGAAATATATGCAAAAATTGAAAATCGTCCAAACTTTGGAGGGGCTGTATCCCAAAATCGTGCGGATACGCCGATAAAAAAAATACGTGTCTCTTATTTTAAGGTACTCTTTCGATCTATTAAGTTTCATCGAAATCGGAGGGGGACACCCGCCGGTGTTCCCTTGTTAATCTGTTTAACAAAAAGTCGTTAATATCTCAAAATCTATTAAAGATAGGTATAGGGAAAGCTGACATAAAGTGATAGGGGATGATATTTACTTCTTAATTCCGAATTAAAATACAGGGTGTTCTATTTAAAAAACGGAATACTTAGTCTGTTTAACAAAAAGTCGCTCATATCTCAAAATCTATTAAAGATAGGTATAGGAATGCTCATATAAAGCGATAGGGGATGATATTTACTTCCTAATTCGAATAAAATACAGGGTGTTCTATTAAAAAAAAATAGTTTTCTGCATTTGCAAATATGTCACTTTGTTCCTCAGTTTTGAACACCCTGTATGTTAGAATGTAAAGTGTGCTTACCGTTTCTTAGAGTTATATCTACATTCATAACATAGCAAATTGGAGAGTCTCTACTTGCAGTATTAACCGAGATATTAAATTTCTCATAATGCAATGATTATGACTAAAAAAAAAAGAAAAACTTAAATAACTCAAAAACGGCAACATGTAGCTATAGGAATAGCTAATGAAAACTGACGTATTTATAGTTGTAGAATCCAAAAATGAATGAAAAATTAGATCATCCTATTTAAAATAAGAAAGTTGACATCCATTTCCGGTCACCGGAAGTGATATTTTGGTTAAGGTATTTTACATTTATAGTTCCAATCGAACAGATACTGGTGCCAAAATCTCAAATGTAAGTAAATAATAGAACATCATAAACTTTTAATGAACCAGTTACGTGGAATACCCTGTATAATAAGGGTGATAAACGGGATAATGAAAGGACAACATATCTGAATCATTTGAATATTTATACCATCATTACCAATAGCGTTAGTTTTCATTAGTATTTTAGTGACTATATTATTATCAGAAGATGGAACAGGGAGAACTGAAGTACCTCTGTGTTCGGAGAGTGGGGTAGGGCATTTGAAGGTGTGAAGGTATGCGTTACAAAGTAATTGTTTATTTTTTCAAATCAGCGAGTTGTATAGGAATACTAGTGGTTTTTCTTCCTTGACTCCAAGTGAATTCAAGCGCTTCCATAATGTTCTGATTATATTTTGATTTAGAGGCTATTCAAAAAAGGCCTTTTTTTTCTAGATCGAAGGTAGTTTAAACAGGTTTTAAGTGATTATAGTAGTGACTTACATTCCAAGTTTTTGAAACTATTTTTTCAGCATCCCGTAGTCTAACATCAGTCTATCAACATGTCAGATTGTCGTTAAGCATTCAGGTTTCTTTGGCTCAATCTAACCAGCACAAAAATGCCGAAGATATAAATGTGTAGAAATAAGTAAACACTACTTTACAGACGACCTATCATATGCATAAAAATGACTGAAAGGATCTTACCTGAAAGATACTCAACGGATTTCTTCCAGCTTGCAGTAAAGTCATCCTCTCGTCTTCTGAAAACTGGATACCGGCCTTGTCCGCCAAAAGAAACCTGAATGCTTCGTTGGTCCATGCAGAACACATTCTTTTTGCCAAGAGGATGTCGACGTTCGAAGTATCCTTGATCGATTTCATGATCACCTTGGAGAGGTGACAAGGTATCTCCGGGGCTGCTTAGAATGTGTTTCCTCGAATTGGTGAAGACGAACACTATTTTCCTCTGGCTGTCTTATCCAAACGAGTCAGCACTGCTTGATGCCAGTACTGAAGAGAACGGTCAACCTCGCGTTATTCGGTTTCAGCAAGATCAGAAGGCGTGGCGGATTTCAATTCAGCTAGCGCCTCGAGGACTCGTCGAAATTTTCCTCATTCTCAATATTGCCCCTGGTGTCCCTATTCCGGGGGTGGTCTATCATCTGACGTGTCGATTGTCCATGAGGATCTATAGCTTCTGGTCGACTGCGTTGATGTCGCTCCGATCGCGTGGCTTCGTTTTCGTCTTTTCCGAAACTGACGACACGTTTCTTCGAAGTTCTCATCGGCGATGGTGAATTTAGAAGCGATCAAGCAATGGATTGTAGGGAAGCTGTCGTTCTTCGAGACTAGAGAATTTCAGATAATTGACGAAGCGTTAATAAAGGTCGACTTGCAACGCCTGTTCCCCACCAGGACGATGTTTATGTCAGTTCGGATCCAGCACTGGAAGATTACTAGATGCGTCCAAAGTCGCTTGAATATACGAAATCGATTGAAATCTGTGTGGTATTTATCATCAAAACTACATATTTTTGTATTTGGTCACTCATTGGGAGCAGACTCATTTGTTACAACTACCTATTGTTTGCACCCACTGTCCAGAATTACCACCAGCACCAGGTCCTTTAGTAGCTTTAGCTGATTTCAGCATGGTAGGTGTCGCTATCAATTTCTTCTGATAAACAGGTTACTGCGAAATAATTATTCCTTTAGCTTCAATAATCCGGTTATTTTTTTTTATTTATTATTATATATAATTTTAATTAACAATATTGACCAGTAATTATTTTTTTTTAAATGCCGACTCCCCTCCCCCTCCCCCTACTTTTGTGTGTGTTAATATGATTCGCGTAATTACTTTCGAACAATTCTCTTCGGAAGGGGACATAAGGACCATCTCGTTGTTAATACGACAGAGGATGCACAGGGGGAGTTCATATCCCCACTTATTGGAGCCTAATAGTAGACGAACTCTTATGCGGACTGACGGATCTAGGCATATCTGTCAAGGGTATGCTGATGATATTGTTCATATACGCAAGAGGCAAATTTGAGAATACCCTCTGTGACATAGTTCAAAGAGGCTTGAACTTCACGAAAAGATGGTGTCAATCGATGGGACTCAATGTCAACCCCACTAACACAACCCTAGTAGCATTTACCAGGAAAAGAAAATCCAATCTTAGACCCATAAAACTGGATGGGCAAAATATAGAATGGAAAGCAGAAGTTAAATAATCTAGGCCTTACCTAGACAATAAACTTCTATGGAACAAACATGAATTTGAAGTAACCAACCAGGCCAAAGAGCTCTGATGCTGTGCAGAAACTTTGCAGGGAAAATTGGGGATGCAACCCCAAAAATACTGCTTTGGATGTATACAGCGATAGTGAGACCGATCATCACCTATGCATCAGTAGCATGAGCAAAAGAACTAATCTGCCACCGCGAGAACTAACCTCTCGAAACTGCAAAGATTAGCATGTGTATGCATAACGGGGGCTATGAGAACCTGCCCAACAGCAGCTATTAAGTAGTATTGGTCTTGCCCCCCTTCCACATAGTAGTAGAGGGTGTGGCGAAAGAACCGCACTAAGAATGGTCAAGGAAGGAATGATTAGGCATAGGCCTCAAATCTCCTGACGGTTGATCAAACCTGGGATATGCCCCGGATGATATGTTAAAAAAATTTAGCTTTGTGAAAGAATTCACCATAAAGCTAAGTAACAGGAGCGAGTGGGATCATAAACACCATCTTTGAACTTGAATAGAAATGCATCAAATGGTCACTGATGGCTCCAAAAAGGCAGAAGGAACTGGAATAGGAATATATGGGCTTAGAACTACATATTTCGAAAGCTTGGGAAATACCCAAGTATATTTCAGGCGGAAATACACGCTATTGAAGATGTGTTCAGTTCATTATGGATAGGAACTATCGGAAGCAGGAGATTATCATCGTGTCTGATAGTTCAAGCAGCATCAAGGCGCTGAACTCATATGAAATCAGCTCCAAGATGGTCTGGGAATGCTTAGGGAAACTAAATGAGCTAGGCAAAAGAAATAAAGTAACCTCCTGTGGGTTCCGGGCACACAGGAGTGGAAGGAACGAAATAACGATAACCTCGCAAAAAAAAGGGCTGGAATGCCTTTGTAGGGCCTGAACCCTTTTGCGGTTAAAGTAGCAGTACAATACTGAAGAACCTAAAAATGGAAATGGAGCAGAGAAAATCCAGTTACTGGGAAAATCTCCAGGGAATGAGGCAAGTAAATTCTTATGGAACTTATAACCAGAAGAGGTTTACAGAATGCATCAACCTGAGTAAGAACAATGTTCGCCATATTAACAGGAATACTTTTCAGGCCATTGTAGACTGAAAGGGACACTGAGTAAGCTTGATTGGAAAAAGATCCTGAATGCAGATTCTGTGGGGAACAGGATGAAACATCCATCCACCTCCTCTCAAACTGCGTAGCACTGTGCAACCCGAGGGCATTGTACCTGGTGCATGTGAAATCGAAGAGGGAGACTTACCTAGACTGGGCCCTCTGACATCCTACACTTTTAAAGGAATAGGATTTGAAGGCCACTGTAAAGCAGCAAGAATAGGGGACACAAGAGTTTTTAGGTCGCAGTGTAACACCACCCTTCTATTACATTACATTACATACATTACATCTCTCGGAAATACGTTTATCTTCTTACCTTATCTCGTAAATTCTTACTATTCTCCTCGTAGAAAGTATCAGGGTGTATCGATATAGAGGTAAATATAATAATATGTAGCAACTGTAATCATATACAATCCAAAAGTCTTAATGCACAGGGGGTCTATGTTAAGCCATTAACGAGAAAAAATATTTTATAAATGCCATGGGCTAGAGCCGAACCTGTGCCCAACCTAAATGTGCTGTCCCGAGTATACCCCCCATTACCACTATCATTCAGCCATTACCGCTGTAGTTTTGTGTGGATCGCCGCTTGGAGTGCAAGCCACTTCGAACATTTTTTTAAATTCTTCCCGTCTCGAAAAAACGATTCTTTCAGGACATCATGATTTCATATAAAGAAAATCGATGCTTGATGCATCGGCAAAAGCGCGGGAATGTATAGATTCATTTTCGCGCGATATCCTAGTAAAAAGGCGTGTTTGCAAATTTTCTGTATCTACATTTATTTATGTGTAATTCGATTCAATTCATCTTGCGTTATATGATTAAATAAATCTAAAAGGAATAACTCATGTCAGATTCATGTGGTAGTTAATACCCAAGCAAAATTTACTTTTGTTATTTGATACACCCTGTATAAAAAAGTATATAGAGGGGTTTGCGTTAGAAATTTAACGTCTGATATGCGATATACTAAACAACAAAATTGCTTGGTTTATAAAATACTAATGGGGAGATTGAATTCTATACTTACGAGCAAATTATACAGGGCGTATCAAATAATTCGGCGGATACGAAACGCGGATTCACGAATCTTTTCGCAAAGATCGTAGAAGTTTATGTCGCGCCAACCCGGAGGGTGGCTACGGCTATAATCGAACGGAAAGCGGAAGATTACGTCGCGCCACACACGGGGGCGGCTACGATCAAACAAGGGGACGGAAGATTGCGTCGTGCCACTCCCGAAAGGCGCGATCTGCAATCGCGGAAAACGAGATGATTACACGGCGTCACTCCCGAAGGACGGCTACGATCTGCAATCGCGGAGGCGGTTACGTCGCGCCATGCCCGAAGGGCGGGTACGATCTATAACCGTACGAACGGGGCGGAGGATTGCGTCGCGCCAATCCCAAGGGGCGGCTACGATCTGCGATCGCGCGGGAAGCGGTGAACTATGTCGCACCACTCCCGAAGGGCGGCTGCTATCTATGACTGGGAAGGAGCAGAGGAATAGACAGTCAGGATCTGTAAATGCGTGGCTTATATAACCGCGCGGCGATAAGAAAAACAAATCAAGTAATTAATACGGATGTAACGAACGCAAATAGGAAAAAAATATTGAACGAACAGAAAATGTATGCCGAAATAAATTGTTAAACCAAAAGATATATTAATATGAATGGGTTTTTCCTTGTAACGGCGCGTTACAGGGAAAGAAACCTTTTTGAATTTTCACGATATAAATAGTACATACATAATTCTACTAGACAGCGATAAATATGCACGCAAGTAAATGTTATCTTACGCTGTTGCGAAATCTTCGTCTTCAATTACCCATAATTAGGAAAGGTGGATTATTTTGCTGTATATTCAGTTACAGCTATACCGATCCAGTACGTCTTCGTTAATTCACTAATTACAGTTTTGGTTACACTAATGGTCGACGTGGCCACGCTCGGCATCAACAGTTCGCTTTCACGGAGTAAAGATTATTTCAGAGATTGCTACACTTTTACTTATAATAATTACAATCCAATATACTACAGTGCATATCTTGTAAATTTTTATAATATTCTTCTTCTCTAATTCTTTTCCATATTAGGGATTGTGTAATAAACTGCCAATGTAGAAAAAGGTATTGGGTTTTTATAAGTGTAATGTAGATGTCAACCAAAATAAACTTCTGATAACAATCAATACAATAAGAATTTGCATTATTCTAAATAAAAAATTAAAAAGAAATAAAAAAGGATTCTTACAAGAAAACTAAATAATAATAATCCGCAAGTAAACTAAGGAGTTTTAAAGATTAGTTTTTGTTAATTTTTAACCTACCTCTTAATTTTGCAAATGTTCGAACAAATTGCCTCTTTTTTCCTGGTAATACCCCATAATATTGCCTTCTTGTACGTGCAAAAGAGTTTCAGTTGTTATATTGGCGACAGCATAAATATTTTTTTTGCGTAAGTGATTAAGGGCATGAGCTCGTTCATAAAGTCATAAACGATTTAGGTTGTCAAATCGGGAAATCGAGGAGGTTATGCTATTCCGGTTCTCGTGCATTTACGCTGATCATCAAAACATTTGTATGGCCTTTGCTGTGCAAGCAGGAGAATTATTTGTCATTACATTTTGACAGTTATTGTCAGTATAATATTTTAGACTGTTGCTACAATTGGAACTGACCTATTTTGAAAAGCAGACATAAAACGGTTAACTACAAATTTCGTGAGCACTCACCCCAAGTGGTATCATTTAATTGTTATAATAATAATAAAAATTCCTTACATGTAGCAGAAAAATAAATTGTTAAAAAAGTGCCCATTTCTTTACCGAATCTTTAGCCCTGTTTGATCTCAAAAAAAAAAAAAATTCCCTCTCTCCTGTTACACCAATTGATTTCTTTAGATATATACGTATTTATAGCGACATTATAGGTTCTTGGCCGTACTTTTTTATAACTAAATAAAACTATTGAGTAGTGCCTATGTTTTATTTTTGAGTCATACATGTTCTTTTAATTACATTAATTATTTATATATATATCAGCACTGCGAGTCTAGGAGGGCCCATGGCTTCATTGAGTAATTTTCTTCCATTCTGTTTCTATCCTTCGCTACTTCTTTCCATCTTGCTATCCTTAACGTGTTTATATCCTTTTCCACTTCTGTCCTCCACCTTCTCCTTGGCCTTCCTCTCCTCCTCTTTCCGCCAACTGTCCTTGCCATTATCATTTTGGTATTTCTGACTCCAACATCCTTTCTATATGTCCCATCCATCTCAGCCTCTGCGCCTTCACCACTCCCACTATATTTGCTTCTCCATAAAGTTCATTCAATTCTTGATTTGTTCTTCTCACCCATATCTCTCCTTCCCTCTTCCCTCCAAATATTTTTCTCCAAACTTTCCGCTCCCACACAGCTAGCCTTGCTTGCTCCGCCTTGTTTAGAGTCCAAGTCTCACACGCATACAAAACTACTGGCCTTATTACCGTTTTATATATCCTTATCTTCAGTCCCCTCGATACATCTTTCTTCCTTAACATTCCATTGAGTGCTGCAATACATCTATTCCCTGCCATTAATCTAGCTTGGATTTCCATTTCTACACCCGGCTTTCTAGTTATTGTCGTTCCTAAGTATGTAAAATTTTCTACCTCCTCGAATTGGTATACCCTTCCATTCTCCGTGTCTATTCTTAGATATCCTCCTTTTCTAAATTCCTTATCAGACCATTCCATATATTTTGTCTTTTCTTCATTTATGTATAGTCCAACCTTCTGCCCTTGTTCTACTATCTTTTATGATCTTCCTTAATTCTTCCTTGCTTCTTGTCAATATAACTAATCGTCAGCAAACGCCAAGCATTGATGTCTTCTCTGGTATAGAATTCCCGACCTGTTAATTTCCGCCTCTCTTATAACTCTTTCCAATACCAAACTGAACAGTATCGTCGAAAGGGGATCACCTTGCCTAACACCCCTGTTAATTTCGAATTTTTGAGTTGTTCTGCTGTTTATTCTAACCATACCCTCTGTCTCTGTTAAGGTTAATTTAATCATTCTTATTAGTTTATTGCTAACTCCCATCTGTTCCAACGACCCGTACAGTTCCCTCTCCTTATTCCGTCATATGCCTGCTAAATCTACAAATAGCGCCATTGTTGTTTTTCCATACTCTTGACTTTCCGCTTGTATTCCCTCAACACAAAGATCTGATCTACCGTACCTCTTCCTTGTCTGAAACCACACTGATATCCCCTAATTCCTCTTCTGCCCTTTCATTAGTTTATTATTAATGTGTATTGCCATTATCTTGTATACTATATTCAAGAGAGAAATACCCCTATAATTCCGACATTCCTTCTATCTCCTTTTTTATCAACGGACATATTATGCCAAGACCATTCTTTAGGCATTTGTTCTTTTTCTCCACACTGCTTCTATTAACGTGTGTATGGACTCACTAGTCCTTCCCCCCATATTTACTAATTCTGCGTTATTCCATCATTCCTGGACTCTTATTCATTTTCAAGTTCTGTATTATCTCATTAATTTCCTCTATAGTTGGTGGTTCTTCTTCTTTCTCTGTTTGCCACGTCGTGCTGCCCCTGTCCAGCTTTCTCTCTTCCTCCACTTCTTCCTCCACTTCTTCACCATTCAGTAATTCCTGAAAGTACTCCCTCCATCTTTCTAGAACTTCTTCTTCCTTGGCAATTAGATTCCCCTTTTTATCTTTGTAAAAGACTGCTTTGTTAATACGGTTCTTCCTTTCTCCTTTTATTATTTGGTATAGATTTCGCATCTGGTTATTTTTGTAATTTTCTTCAATCTTCTGCAGTACCTCTTCATTATATTTCCTTTTCTTCTCTCTTATTAGTTTTTTGGTCTTCCTTCTTTGTCTCTCGTAAGCCATTTTTGCTTCTTCATTACATCACATTAATTATTTAAATCTTCAATTATTTTTCTTAATCGAAACGCTAGCAAATATAAAGGACCAACACGACATTTTAAGAACAGATATATCTGCATGGACATCTGCTACAAATGTATTTATTTATTATGGATGTAAACGGGATAAACCCACAAACACTAGGTATCCCAATACATAATTCAAAAGTAGTGTAAATTATATAAACCAAGATGTGCATATAAATAAATGACAATTTCATTTTGGAATAATAATAATAATAATGATGATTTATTTGGTATTGGGATTTGCGAAAGCAAATATGTGCTTTGTCATGTGCATAGATACATTGAGTATAACAAAAATAAAACGGAATCATATTGTTTAGAGCAGAATTATATACATTTCCTTTGTCCTAACCCGGCTCCGTAATTTAGTTTTGTTACGTCCCCATATTTAGATTTAAGTTCCTTCAGTTCTAAGAAGTTAATAGTGAAGACATCTTTGCCTTTTTCGATTCTTTCATTATTCTGTCAGATACCCTCTTCATTTTGTAATTTACGACCACTAGAGTTCCTTTGTACACCACACGCAAACACTTTTGTAACCCCACCAAGGGAAAATGGTCAGTCTAACAAGGCACTACTAGTTCAAAACCATATTGTAATAAACAGTTCTGTTCCGACATTTCAAGCGACAATACATGTAAATATCTTACTATGTAAATATATGAAATTACAAAAAAAAGGGTTTTGTGTGTTTTGTTATTTAAACACATCAATGTAGAAGTGACAAATCCAGCACCAACGCATTCACAAAATTCTACAAATATAATAATAATTAGGTGTTACACAAATTTTTATTTTATATAAGGTATATTCATGCTGTAATAGCACTTGTCCAGAAGGAATGTTTTTAAACTTTTTTTTTTAAAGTTACAGTGCAAGTTCGTTTTTTCAACATTAAATATTAAACAGTTTTGTTTAATATTGTTGACAAAAACACAAAAGAGAAAAAAGCAATAAGTAAATTGTGCATACATATATCCCTCCAAAAAACCCACATAAATTAGGTTAGTTGCTTGGCTTTCTTTTTAATTTGCCTTATATTCATACTAAAAACATCTAAATGCAGATTGAACTTGTCGGATTCATTTTCATTAGATGATTTAATTAATTAAAACAAGAATGGACTGCACTGTGCTCCCATCCTCCACAGTATTAAAGACATCAACCCTCTTACACACCGCTCTGTATACCAATGATATTCATGATTTTTTTTTTAAATAAAACATTGCCTATTCTAATTTGAAAAAATGTAGCTCTGTAACAGTGGAAGAATTTTTCAAAACGGTGAAGTAGTTTTAAGGTACTCATTTTAAAAACTACATATTCATATTGATAAAAAAATAAACAAGGTTTTATTTAAAAAATAAGCTTCAAGCAGCTACCTTTAGGATATTTTCATAACAATATGCATTTTTATTGTTGTCAAAACACTAAAAATGCATATTGCAATCTAAGCTGTTATGAAAACAGGAAAACCGCGAAATATTCCAATATGCATAAATAGCCGTTACCTAGTTTATCACAATGCGATAACACTGAATAATAACTTGTTTATATGTTTATCAACGATAGCTCAGTATCTAATGGAAATCTCAAGTGATAAACAAATATGTAGTACCTGTATTTAATCTAGTAATCGAATTTCCCTCTAAAATAGACAACGTTATTAATAGAAGTAATGAGCAACAGAGAAGGAAAACGGTATTTCATCTTACAGTTTTTAAGCTAAAGATGTCACATACACCACCCTACTGCAGAATAGTTATGAATCATTATTTAAAAAGTAAAATCTTATTGGTTGACGTTCTTTAAGAAATGATGAAATAAAGTTTGAAAATGATTAAAATAAGCAGTTTTTTTTTTTTATGTGCATGGCCTGCGGGATCATAGCCCATTTGCCACCAAGAAATTATTCTGTATGGAAAAAGGAAGTAACAGGGACACTCATTTCCACAGTTCGGGGCCTATCGAACTGACTAACTTTAAAAACAAACAAGAAAACCGGCCAACGGTAAACGGGTATCGTATCCCACAAAGGAATTGCAAGAAGGGTTCCATACAGATAAGTTAACTATATAGAAATATTTCTTTTTTATTGAAACTCATTAGCCTATCACATATATTCTTCCTATTGAACCCCAGTAAGCAAACAATACTAGTCGGAAGGGGAATAAATTCTGAAATGAGAAAACTATATAGATCATTAATACTGTCCCTGTGTGAGCTGCATGCTAGAAAGATGTGATTTAAAACACGCATAATCTACACTACATGCACATGATGGTGACTCGAGAATCTTAATTTTATGCAAATGGCCCGGGTATCTTCCGTGCCCAAACTTCAATCGGGCCATGGTCGTCGGTAATACGTGACACGCTGTAATCATGTAATACCACGAGTTGGATCTTACACTTGGTGTATATAAGCGTATTGCGTGCTCTTATTTGTGTATGTATTTTATCCAATGCGTATCCCAGTTCGTTCAATAATATTGCTTTGCTTAGCTGCAGTTATAACGTCGCCTGACAGAGAGTAGGTAAATAAGGCTGTCCAGTAATGATGCTTTGCTTAGCCAGTTGGTCTACTATCTCATTTGGTTTAGTCCTGAATGGCCTTTACCCAATAGATTCTGCATAGCGTGAATGTAATTTTAGTCTTTTAAAATGTTAAAAATATTTACTATAATCGGATGCATGTTGTAAAAGGTGTTTGTCTTGTTGTAATGTTTTAAAACACTCATGAGTCCGACATAATTGCTATGTGCGAGTGTTTGGATGTTAAGCCATATTTAAGCGCTTGCAAAATTGCTACTGCTTCTGTCGTAAATATACTAGTTTCTGGGTCCAACTTAAACTTAGTTTTAATTTCTTTGTTCTCATTAATCGTAAAATAAGCACAACCACACCCTCTGAACTTTTAGATCCATCAGTATATATTATTAACGGTTCTTCATCTTACTGGTGATTGAAGAAAATACACTCTGATCATGATTTATTTGGCCAATATACTTTGGAAAATGAATATTGGAGATGATGTAAATTCATATATGATAAATCCAGTGTAGATGGTGCGCACATAGGGAACAAATATTGGCGGTCAGTGATATGCCGCAGTTAAAAGTGGGGAATCTCTCTTGACCAATATGGGTTAGTCAGATCCTCAATAGATAGGGTGCACAATTTGCTCAATAGTGATTGCGATCGTTTGTAATTCAGTTTGTATATATATTTTACGGCAAGATATTTTCTGCGGAGAAAAAGAGGAGGCTCATGAGCTTCCACTTGAAGCGCCAATATGGGGGTAGATCTCATGGCCCCCACACACAATCTTAAGGCTTTATTTTGCACTATATAAATAAGCAGTTCCTTTTTGTATAAAACCTTGATAATTACAACAACGAGATTGGAGTTTTAGCAAAATTTTTTTAAATTCACACCACATTATATGATATTATTTATAAGCTTAAAAGTTATTCGGAGAGTCTGTGTTGCAGCGTGTTGTATGCTGCTATGATTTATAACCTAAAAAGATGCAAAATGGAAATCGGAACAACAAATTTATATATCATGCAAATATTAATGTGCGGCAAATATAGTATATTAGGTGTAACTGGACAGGTATAATGTATGGAGACGTTGGTTGTATTATTTAAATGTATAATAATAATTATCAATATTTAAATAACCGGGTAAAAAGTTGCGAGCTGTCGATAGCATTCTGGGCGACTGGAAATGGGAAGGACTTCAACTATAGGCGTAGCTACGCATGAAACCGCAGCACAGATTTATTAACGTTAGGCGATATATTGTTATAGTTCAGCCGAATTAAATTGAGCCTGATATCCTTTTTCTTATATCGAAGCATCAGATAATTTAAACTATAAATTTGAGTGACAGAGCTGATACACATTATCAAAAGAAGAAAAAAAAGAATGAAAAGCGGTTTTACAAGTCAATAATCAAATAAAATAAACATAGATTCTAAAAAAAACTTAAGAACAGTAAATAAAGTATATATTTGTCGGTAAATAGCATATTGTTGAAAAAATATTTCATGTTGGGGATATTTATTAATCATTAATTCATAAAATTCCATGCGACAGTAATAGTTGTCTGTGCTAATTCTGTGCGATTGATATTTTTCTTATATAAAAGGTTTAAAATTATTGCACTATAATTACATCCCCGAACAATTTGTTTAGATGTGAAATTAGGTTTTGTTTCCACTAATGCACAAATTTATTTCGATATCACTGACATTTTTATTTTTGTTATTTATTAATGCAAACGTTGCTTCAAAACGTCGCGCTAAGAACGTTTTTTCCTGAAAATTAATCCTGTGTAACTTCTGCTGAATTGCCAGCGTAAAATTGTCTCACAATAAAAAAAAATTCCTCGGGCGTATAATAATATAATATATATATTTTTTTTACATGCATATAACATCTTTTAAACAATCTTTCGCAGTTCGGTTTACACATATAATATTTAAACGTTTCATATACCTATTACAATTAGTTAATTTAGTGTCATCACCTATAATTTAAAAATTTAAAACTATTATTTTATCCTGAGTTGTTATTATATAAATAGTCTTATCTACACAATATGGTTATCATATTTGGTGTATTTATTGACTGACAATAATCCTATTGACGTTGATCTGAAGATGGCTGTTGCAAGTCGAAACTAGTAATCATATATTAAAATATTTATGAACGAATCATCAATAAATGTATACTAACAGTAAGTAGGAATATTAATTTCATTTCAAAAATCCGCAAAACCAAAAATAGAGGAACAGCGTAGAATACAAAATGGTTACGGAAAAATAAACATTTACATTTCCATCAAATAAAAGTGCATATTATATTAAAGAATTTAAAAGAAAAAATTAAAAAGACTCACCGATTACTACGCTTAAATTCCGCAACGGACTGCAGAAAGCATTGCCGCTGGCTTCTTTTATACCAAACCAAACACACTCGTCCAGTCTTTTGTATTATCTTTCGCATAACAGGACGATGCAAAACACAAATATATCCAGCCCACACCGACCACCATTTTGCGATTGTAAAACCAAATTGATTGCCATCACGGTACAAAAAATACGGTATGGTCGTTTTGAATCTCAAATTCGTCAAGGCTGGTCAGATGACGTCATTAAGGAACGTATGGAAAACAATAAAATACATGTATCGTAAATAGCAAAATGTTAAAATCCAAATTATTCACAACTACCAATTAATGTAATTCAAATACAGCTTTGCTTTAAAAAAGCCCGTTTTAAGTTGAAATTTACTTATCTATCTTTTCGCCATCTAGTAGCGCTCGTGTTATTCTAGTAGCGTTCGTGTTATTTCAAAGTGCTTTCGCGGTTTTTCTAGAAAATTGAATCGTGAAAAACACCCTTAACGCTTTTAAAAATATGTTCCGTAACCCCGTCCGGATTTTTTAAACTTACCTTTCGCATTGACAAAACCCTCACGGTCGAAATCGATTTTAATATAATAATAACTATACATGTGGCGCCATTTATGCTCCTATGTGACGTAACTTCCATATACGCGTAAGCATACCGTATTATTTGTACCGTGATTGCCACTGTACTGATCGCAACGGTTGCCAATATGATATCGTTTCCGGCACTTGCTCGCCAATAGCTCACTTGCTCCAATGCAAGGGTTGAACGATAAGAATCACAGGTATCTCTAATTTAGCCAACGCAAGAGCTTTGGCGTTTGACAAAAGGAACGCAAATAAATATCTTTGATAAATTATCTCAAGCAATTGGACCATTTGAATGGCATTTGTATCGCGCTAAAACCCGTTGAATTCAGACCTACTGTCCTCTACATATTTCAGGGGCTTGCCTCCTCCGGCAAGAGCCACACCATTGCAAATCACAAATTAATCGTTAAAAAGCTTTTATTTTCTGTAAAAAATTCCGATAAATACACGTACATACACACAATTAAGTACAGAATGAACGTTCACACGATTTAATGCGACGAAATGCGCTTTTATGCAGACAAGCGGGAAGTGGGGCCACGTCTAAATTGGCCCCTATTTCAGACGTTTGTTGGTCTTCGCGCGAAGCTAGCGGAAGAGGGTGTCTTCGCAGTGTATACATAAATTATATTGAAGTGAGGCCAGCCGTCTCTTGGCCCGCTGCTCACTGGTTGATCGAGTCACGCGCCATCAGTATACGCACAGTTTAAACAGCTAGGCCAATAGATGAGTCATTGTGGTGTAAATTTCTAAGCCTAAATTCACTTCAAACAACAGCCTCCCAGTACGGCAGTTTGTTATTGTTTATCTACATAAATTAGTTTACTCATGCCTTTAATCTACATGATTTATTTATTTTACGTATTTTACTAGTTTTATTAAATTACCCTTGCAGTTTTAAAAACAATTAATGAACCTTGATAAGGTGCGTTGTGTAAAAAGTAGGGTCGGTTGCCATAACATTTCCATACTTAGTTATATATTATATTGTTAGGTTTAAGTGAAATAACCGTGAAAGGAGACGCCAATGAGCATCTTGTTGTTGTGCCATTCGCTCTCGCAAGATAAACTCTGATGCTAACGATGGTCGCAGTTTCTTTGGATTTTCGAATGAATCTATTATGTATACAACAGAACAAGAATTAAGAAAGTACATGGATAAGAAGAACTATTATCGTTGTGCAGAGGTTGCTACGTCACATTAAATTAATTTATTTGTTAGACTTTAATTTTAAACTGTATCCCTATTTATCACAATAACTAACTTAATTCGTTTTATGGTCACTTTTTAAAATAATGTGATTTTGGTCTGAACTGCATTATGCTAGCATAAATTTTAATCCTCACATTTCACATTTATTCACATTATAAACAACTCGATATTATTTAGTCTACATATGAAACTCTATCCACTTGTGCACCCCCGGGCATCCTTGTTGACAAACCAGGGCAGGGTCAGATGTTAGAAATGAAATAGTCGAACAGTCTTTGTATTGCGCATAACGACATAATCATAACTCTTGAACCCTAATTAGAAGTTGGAATGTGTTCGTGTCAGAAATTTGAAAGTTTACAATAAAATCCTCCTACTGCAGTGGTTGCATTTTCATTAATTTATTTAAGAAAGATACTATTATTTATACTATAAAAATATAAATTAAGATTTGTTTCACAAAAAGGAAAGAATGTGAACTCAATTATCGTAAAACACTTGCAAATGTATGTATCACTTAATAAAATATTATTTTACTAGAATCGTGCTTTTTATTACTATAAGCTGTTTAGAAATATTTGCAATAAAATTAGAATAAAAAACACATAAATTGGTGTATTTTTCTGATCTATTTTCCTACTTCTTTTAAAATATAAATTACTCAACACGTTTGAAAATTCCCGGCAACAGCTTTACAAGGCGGCCGCTAGACTTGAAGGTCATTCAAAACGGACCACAAAGAACAAAGGACATTGCGAGCTTGTCCGTAGTGAAAGTATACTTTATTTATGAAAACTAGATTATTACAAATCATCCCAACCCCGTGCTCCACCTAAAAAAGGTACTACACGAGGCTACCTATTCTAAGTACTATATGGATTCCATAACAATTGAAATGTTTCTACTCTAACTAAATAATTTCTCTATGATTCTTAATAATAAAAATATAATACAGTAGCCTCGGGACCATATGAATACTACTTTTGAGAAATGATAAAATATGTGAAATGTGATTAGTTGACATAATCGTGAGTCTACTGTAAATCGGTCAGCTATTAGTTATTATTAAATGCGCCCATGGAACGACTTTCGTTATCTCCCAACATTCGCCAAGGACACTGAATATATATAATATACTTATATAAAATCAATGGCCACGGAGTAAGGGAAAACCATGGCAAAAACCTTACTCTGAGAGGATCTGGGAAGAAGTCCCAGACCTTATTACTGATAGCTGCAAATTATTATTATCCTTCTGAGTGCCGAAGAAACAGCCTCCGCGTCTCCTCAAATTCCGACAGCCTCGCCGTTCTCGCGTAGCTGCTCCCTTTTTCACATATTCGCAGTTGAAACAGGAAAGATGATGACCTAAAAAACAAACAAAACAACAGCAGTACCTATTCTAATACTTAATAATAACTTAATCCTAATTATTCTAACCAAGAGTAATAAAATAAAGATTTATATTTTAAACATTTGCAGTTTAACACCAATTCCGACCACTAAAGAGCATAAAATATTCATTTATAAGCGTGCTACCCTACTAACTATCTAAATATCATGCCGTAGCCTATCTACTTCTTTAGCAATATTACTAAAAAATTCCCACCATTTGATCGACTCATTATCTCTAATATCCGTTTCGCGTCGCGACCAATTTAACCCCCTAGCTAATGCCCTAACCTCCGTACGTGACCGTCACTCATCTGTGAATGGACATTCAAATAAGACATGCCCCGCTGTATCTACCCCACCACACTCACAAAGCGAATCATTAACCCTCCCAATTTTACATAAATATGATTTAAAATTACCGTGACCTGTTATTAATTCTACCGCCTGATACGATAAATTAACCATCATTTCTCTAAAACGTGTAACGCTACCGATAAATTTCCTAGTCCACCTCCCATTTAAGGTATTATGCCACCTACTCTGCCAATCATTATCAAGTTTATCCCTAAACACTTTTTTAACTACACTAGCCGAAATTAGCCCAAATCTAATAATCAAGCTATCTCCCCTAGATACCGCCTCTTTCGCTAATTGATCCGCCTTCTCATTACCGATTGTACCTACATGAGCCGTAGTCCAAAAAAGTTTTATACTCCCCTTGCGCAACATATTCCAAGTATCTAACAACAAATCGGTCGGATTTTTTAAATTCCCTGACGCCTCTAATACAGATAAGCTATCTGTTATAATTCTCACGTCCCGCATAAATTCCCATTCGCGTTTACTATAAACTACTGCCTGATTTATTGCAATTAATTCTATCTGAAAAATATTGCAATGATCCCCTAATTTAAACTTTTTATTATGTATTTCAATATCTCTATTATAAACAACAAAAGCCGCCGCTGTACCACCCTCACCCTTCGACCCATCCGTAAAAATTTCTAAACCCTTTCGAAAAGTGCCTAAAAATTTATCATAACTAATACTTTTTAATTCCGCGGGATGAATTCGCCCCCCTATATCTACACGCCTTTCTAAATCACCCGGTGCTAATCTAATTCCCGTTGCCGTAATCAAACCCTCAAACCCTATTTTATTCGCGTCCCTACGAAATTTCAGTTCCCTCAAACGTAAATCTACTGGTAAAATACCCGAAATAACACACGCCGCGTCTGCCGAAATAGATGAATACGCGTTCGCGGCCCTAACTGTTAACAATCTTTGCGCCCCGATTAATTGTTTAGTTTCTTTAATTTTACACGCGCCTGCCCATATCGCCCCCGCGTACAACATTGCCGGTTCAATAGCGCCCCTATAAATAGTACCCGGCGCGTTACCGTTTAAACCCCACGTAACCCTACCCGATGCTCTAATTTTATTACTCATTTCCCTACCTTTCGCGGTAATATACTTGAATCTGCGCTTTAAAATTTAGTTTATCATCTAAAATAACCCCAAGATATTTAACAAATTCTTTAAATAAATTCTACCCTCCCCTAATTTAAATGTAGGCTTTCTTTGCCTCGATTTGCCAAAAAATACCGCCTCTGATTTATCCGCATTAAAATTCAATTTATTATCTAAACTCCAATTTAAAATATTTGCTAAAGCCTGATTAGCCCTATTTTTTAACATATTATATTGCCCTGCTTTAACTAATAATGTAGTATCGTCCACGTACGCGACTATCTCGCAACCCCCTGGTAATATAATTTCAAAGAGACTATCGTATAAAATATTCCAGTACCCCGGTCCCGAACGCGAACCCTGTTGACAACCCTTAGTAATTTTCCTTATAATACTAATACCCGGTTCCTCAACTATCGCGACTCTATCAGAAAAATATCCGCTAGCGATTCTAACTAAATTACCTGGGCAACTTTTACGCTTTAATTGTACTGTAATTTTTGGCCACCAGGCATTATCAAAAGCACTTTTAATATCTAACAATATAATTGCATTATATACTTTTTCTAACCTAGCGGTTTTAACAAAATTTTACAACCCTATCTAACGCATCTACAGTTGATTTACCCTTACTAAATCCATATTGCCCTACATTCATAGCGTTTTGTAATCGCATAAAAAATTCTATTCTATTTATAATTAAACTATCTAATGATGCCTTTCCGATAACCGGTAATACACTAATAGGCCTATAACTACTAGGATCCGTCATATCAGTTCTACCCGGTTTAGGAATAACCTTAACTGATTGACATTTCCAGCAAGCCGGAAAAATGCCTCTATCTAAACATTTATTAAAAAGTTTCGCGATAAAATACGGTACTATCTTATAAGTCCTTAGAGCAGCTGTAATATCAGCTGTAATACCGTCTATACCCGGCGCTCTACGTGGATTCATCGACGTAAAAGCAACCTATATTTCAGAATCAGAAAAACCTAAATCATCTGCATCCCTATATTCACTACACGCAAATTCCCTAATACGCTTATGCTCCTCCCCGTCATCTATCACTGTATCCCCTGGAAAAAAAAACTATTTAGTAATAAATCCGCAGTTTCCTCTGCGTTCTGTGTATATAAATTTTGACCTAACTTTAATGTTATCGCGGTACTATGCGAATATTTTTTACGTATGACTTTATATGCAAGTCCTCAAGGATCCTTACCCCCTGACCTAGTACAAAATTCAAGCCATTTATTCTCTTTAGTGGTCTGAATTAGTGTTTCGCATTCCCTATATTTTAACCTATATACGGTGTCACGATCGCGCCTAACTTTAGCGTTATTACATCTCTGAAATTCCCGCCTCAATCTATTTACCTCTTTCCTTAACCTAATTAGTTCAGAGGTCCACCACGGGACCGATTTCCTAAAACCAATTTTATGCGGCATCGATTGTTCACATAGTGTTGGGCAATGTCGTTCCTTTTGCGGACTAGTTCCTTTTCGTTCCATTTTGTAAAAGGAACGAGTCCGCTGGATTCGTACCTTTGGAACTAGATTATATATTGGTACATTTGATATCGTTCCGACTGCCATCGGTGCAAAGAAACGAGTACGTATTATAAACATAGCATTACTATTACTATTTTGTGGAGATCTGAATATTAATCAGGCGGAAGATGTAATTGAATTTAAAATTTTGAGTGATATTTTTTATTCATTTAATCAACATCGCTTATCAAAGAACCACACGCATTTTTTCGACTTCTTCGTATACCAGTATTACATCGATTGACTATGTTGTTACAAACTTTCCTGAATTAGTAAATGTTCGCAACTTTGATCCGGGTCTATCAGATCATTTTGGTCAAATAGTGTGCTATTCTGGGTTTGTTGGGGATACGAACACGACTACTTCTGTTGATTATTTTTTCAAGGATATTAATCAGACCAGTATTAACACTTTTAGATACCTACTTTCCATTCACATGTATGATGATTTACATGTTGCTGATTTTTCTGATATTAACACAGTATTTAATATTTTTTTTTGAAAGCTTTTTATGTGTTTAATAGGCATTTGAAGTTAGACACAAAAGCGTTAACTTAAAATCTGTTTGGGTTTTAATATAATTTTTCTCCTCAATTGACTTAACAATTAAGCGAACTTGAAAAATTGAACTGGTTGCGTAAAGGGTAAGTGGCAGTGACATTCAGTTAAGTATAGGTGTCTGTTAGGGAGTGCGAAATAATATAAAAAGAGAAAAGTTATCTTTATTTAGTCGAGCAGTGGCGCGCTCCACTAATAAACAAAAAACAGTTTGGGTATTGTTAAAACCGTTTGGTAAAATGCAGCGTCGGACGAAATGGTGATAATTGCAATGGCAGTATTACGTCAGATTGAATGAAATTGTTAATATATTGGTAATTACTATCTACAGATATTGAAAACCGAATTTTGAGTAAATTTGGTGCTCTTAGTTCCACTGATTGCACTACTAGTGCAGCCGTTGATATTCAATTGTTTTATGTTCCTACGACTTGTCATAAGTATTTGGAGTTATTCACAATTTAACTAATAAAAAATCTACAGGTCTTGATGAATACCTATAACTTAATTAAAGAATGTAGTATGAATTATCTGAATTTCTGCGTGTGCTATCAATGAATCTGTTAATGCAAGGTAAATTTCCAACTGCCTCTTAAATCAGCAGCGGTCTCTTTATTACATAAAAAAGTGATCCACAAATATTGAAAATTATCGCCCAATTTCACTTCTAAGTGTATTTTCTAAAATTTTGAGAAAATAATCTCTAACAGAATATATCTTATCTTGACAAATATCACTTAATTCTGATAGTCAGTATGGTTATAGGCCTGGCATTCGACGGAACTTGCTATAGGTGACTGCATTCAACTTATTTATGACCAAATGGATGTCGGTAGTTTGTATTTGTTTTTATTTGATTCTAACAAGAGCTTTTGACACAGTTAATGCTCATATGTGTCCGAAAAGTTGAACAAATTAGTATTCGTGCATTTTAAATCAATTTGTGGTCTTTTTTGAGCGATAGAGAATAATCTAAAGCATAACAATGTAAAGTCTGAACCATACCGCGTCAATGTAGGTACACCGCAAGGTAGCTAAGGGACCTTGATTTTTTAATATTATTAATGATCTCCCACTAATGATTTCTGAAGGGAAAATTTTTGTGATGCCGACATGCTTGCATGTGTCGTGGATAGTGACAACAAGTTTGATATTTTGAAAAAGTTGATACAGTTTTGAGTGAATTTGAGAGATGGTGTTCTGCTAATAAATAATGATAAATCATGGAAAAACGGTCTTTGTTGAATTTTTAATAAGTATAGATGTTCTCTGAATTAATTTCTTTTAATGACGAAAAAATAATATCGTCGTCAACTTGTAAATTTTTAGTTTATTTTGGATAGTAATTAGCGTGGGACGATCAAATAGAGAGCATAATGTTAGCTTCAAAAAGCCATTACGTCATTAGTTCACTCAAATCTGTCTGGATATTAATCATTATTGATATTATTACGCATTCGGTATTCTGCTTTGACTTATGGGATTATTGTTGGGGCCAGGCGGGTACAATAAGTCTGTGTTTGTGATGCAAAAACGAATCTTACGACTGCTATTTGATTACCTTTTAATAGTTCGTGTCAGAACAACTTTTAAACACATGGATTTGACCGTAACTTCTATCTATATCTATAAACTTTTGATTCACTTGCATATCAATATGGAAAGTATCGACTTTTGCTAACTCCATGGCACTGCACCCGACATAGGAATAATATTGTTTTAAACAGATATTGCCACTCTTCTATAAAATCGCCAAGTTTGCAGTTCATATTTGTACAACAAGTTAACCTGAAATTAGAAATTTGACCTTAAATGAATTAAACGAAAATTAAAATTTATGTTAATTGAGAGATTTTTTATGATCTGAATGAATTTGAAACCTACTTGAATAATATCTAGATATTGATAAGTAGTTGTGGAATTTGCTCGCTGCGCCTTTGCCGGTCGCCATATCATTTTTTTTTCTTTACTGTTTGTTAAATTGTTATATTGTGCGTTGTTTTTTATTACTGTCTGTGTTTATTTTACTTTTCTTTTTTATTAACATTCTGATTAAGTACACATTAAATTTTTGACGACGCCTATGTACATGTTGTATTTTGCGCGAATAAATCTGTCTATCTATCTATCTATCACTGCAACAAGTACATCAAGAGAAAATATAGAATACATTATTTATTTTATTTCACAAAGCCTCAACGTAGTCTACACTTCTACATGTGAAGTAATATAAACAAGCTTTCAACACTAGCAAACAGCAAAATATAACGCTTTTTGTATAGGTAATCACATTAGACATAAACTGTGGACAGAATATGTTTATGCATATGATAATTCGAGCCGACCAAACTTGGCCCCAACGAACGAAAGGAACGAATGCGGCGCATTAGGATTGTTAAATTTGTATACACAATGCGTCCGGATAGAACGATATTGGAACGTATAACGGATTCGTTCCTTTTAGTCCCATGTGCGACTGTTCTTGTACCGACCGGTCGGAACGACACATCACTATAAATAATCACAAGCTCTTAACAACCCTATCATTAAATTACTCGCATATATTTCAATTTCTCTATCTGACCTACTATCATCTAATTCCCTATCCAAATCAGTGAACCTCTCTAATACTAATTCCTAAATGATTTCCCAATTACTGATTGTCTTAATGTACAGCTGTTCCATTTAAAATTTCACGACTTTGGTGTGTAAGTTGTTTTTTCGCTCGCCCTGTATTTTTCGAAATAATTTTTAATATGTGGTTCACTAGGGAACCTGCATTAATCACCCGCAACCTAAATGTTTTGGGAAAATATGTTGTCACTTTTCGTATATAAACCGACATGAATATGGATGGCCCACCTGTATATATATTATTAGGATCACATAATTTTTATGTAAAACATGGGTGAAAGATAAGTGAATATAATATCTGGATTTCAGCGTCATACATAAAAGCAAAATTTCAGGTTTCGATCGCAATTCTGGGGAAATTAACCGCTGTGCGTCGATGAGTGGATGCCATACTATTTTTTTTTGTTGCATAGAATTTCGGTTTGGTTCAAATTTCTCTTCTTAAGGGGCGGACCACATTCCTCTATTTTCGTAACACGAACTAAATCACTCTAATGCAACTCTCTGCCGAATATATTGAACATGAGATGGCGCTACTTGTACCATTCGCTTACTAATTGTCACAGTATATAGAAAGATAACAGTAGAGACAGATTGGCTTCCCGCTCTCGTCCGTTTTTCGAATCGTAGTAAAATGAGCGTGGCCGGTCATAAATAAATCGTATTGCGCAGCACGTGAATCGTGTACGATCGTGCATTTCATTCAAGAAAATTTTGGCGGGTGCTAGTGTTTATAACAGCACGTATGTATGTGTATGTATTCAATCACGATAAATTAAATACCACGTTTAGCACTTATGTTATGTCGCTATGATGTTCACCCCCATTTATTTTTAAATTCGTTTTGTTCTCTTGCATGATCTCTTATTTGTGATCTTGGTTTACGTGTACGGTTGTATTAGCCACACATTTTATTATTATTTTTTCATAGACAGTTTTACATACGTTTTTTGTGTTCAGTTTTAAGTGATCATTCATAAGTATATTATATAATCAATTGTACATTTAAATGTCAAAAAATTACAACATGGACTAATAACACCACATACTATGAAAAGGTTGTTAAAGTATGAAGATGCACTTCAATGTTTACAGTAAAAAGACCCGAGAGATCAACATTTAATTTTTGTTTTATTGAGGTTGTAATGTAAGCGATACATCATAGCAATCATGGTGATGCTTGATGATGGAACCAGAGGAATTTGGATCAACTACCTGCAATTGGTTACAATCTTTGGCATACTCCAACTGCAAGAATAGTGCGAGAATATTACATTTAAGTTTTTTCGCAAAATTCGTTGCGATACATTTGTGGATATTTGATATGGAAATGTTTAAATGTTTATAATTTTGATGTTGTGAAGGTTTTTCCCAGCAAACACGATCAGTTAGACGATTCAACGTTATTTTGCCATTTAAAGCATGTGAACATGCGAATAAGCAAAAAATTTGGAAAATTAAAAACACCTTTCTTTTATTTTAATATTAGAGAAAATATTTTTAATACTTCACCACAACTGAGTGTTGGAAAATTCATAGCACAGTTCATTCTATTAATTTTAACATCATGTCAAATGCGATTATTTACACATTGAAGTTTCTGATTTCAAATGTTTGTTTCAGGTACACATTAAATAGAAGCACGTGTGAAATCGCAGGAAAAAGCTTGACAAAATGGAGTGACCAGGACATATAACTTCATAAAGTTGTAAATTATTATCAATATGTAAATAACTTTCGACTGCTACCTTTCGTGCTAGAATAAATTGTTGACCGTTACATTTGTATATAATCTGTAATGAAAACTTTTCTGTTTTTTATATTTTTCATTGTCTATTTAGCATAGAAATAAAACTTATTCACTACTTATGTCTTTAATATTAACCTGTTTACTCTACCTGGAAATTAACTGGCAAAAGCCCAATTAAAAAGTCCAGTATATCGTTATGCCATTGCTGTTATAATGAAAGCTTTCTAATCCAGGACATGCATATTTTTTCTGAGAAGCCAGACTTAATAAAATTCCACATCATTCTGTAAAAATATTTGGAGAACGACGTTTCCATATGATAGGTAATTTCTTTTAGTTAATATATAATTAAATTACAGCAATAGAAAAATTTAACAGATTGGTATTTTCAATAGATTAATTGCTATCAACTAGGTATATCACTTATAATTTCCCAAATCAAAAATGCCGCTATAAATAAATGGCTTATTTTATGCAATTTATAATTTTGAATTATATAGGAAATTTTTCGATCAGTAAATAAATTCACTCTACACTTTATATGTTTACTTTACAGTTGCGTTATTATTATAGTTATAGTATCAATAATAACGAAATGTCAATTTAGTAAAACATTCTACAAAAAAAATTTATATGCACATTGCATGTTTATAATTCCCAGCTAATTATTCTTACAGCGACTCTTTCTCTTGCATCTACTGAAATTTCGACCAATTCAATAATAAATATATGATATAACTTTGACATAACCTCCGCTATAAAGCATAGAGATCAAATTTTTAAATGTTCCTCCATTTTCCGGTAGACACGCTTAGGATGCACGTGCCTGCACTCCGTATCATCAATGTGATCTTATGTCATTTAAAATAGACGAAGGATTTTCATTCATAAAAAGGGGGTCCCCTCCATACTTAAATATTCTATACTGTCATTGTGAGAAAAAGTTTTAAGTGATAATTCAGAAAGTATGGGTTAGTGCGAAAAGAGATGGTACGTGTTCGACCGTAAACATCTGGTAAACATTATTCTTGGAAATTCCTGTCAATATGAATTTATTATTATACGTTTGGTCGCTTGCCTAATACATCGCGGCGTGCTATTCACTTTCTCTTATGCATTTGAATTGAAATACCGGATACTAGTGATTTTTTATTTATTATACTAGTTACAGTTGACGGACTGTTGGTATCGAATTTTGTGCACATATCTTTTCAAGATGCGTAATTGTTATTGTTTATTTTTATAAATAAACGAAATTTGTATTCAGATTATTTTATCTTTTTAATTTTGTATACTATTTATTAGATTACATAGTTCGTGTGCATTTCGGTGTGGTATGTATAGTTATTGTGAAAGACATTAGATTGTTTCATCGTTGCATACAGTTTTGCTTTTATTTTGCTCTAAAGTGGCAAAAATAAGTTCTTACAATGAAATAAAAGTGATCAAAGACTGCAATACATTGTGCTGTGGAACATTTTCAATAATTCTAAAAAAAACGAGATGTAGTTTGTTTTCTTTCTATGATAAATAAAATGTGGTAAATTTCTCTGCATATGTTTTCTATATCCAAATATATTCATTTTGCATTGTATTATAGACTCTTACTGTGGAGAGAGAAATGTAAAACAGTAGGATATTTAACTAACAGCTTAACTTACTGACTTCAGTTCGTTATCCTGAAGAAGCTGTCAGTATGAACAGCGAAACGTCGAGCGAAAGTTGACACACGCAAACCCGCAGAACTGTTATTTATAGTACACGGCCATGAAGCCACACAGTGTAGTTTAGGATTATTTATATAGACAAATTTATGGAAAACTGCTCGAATACTCTGAAAATACATTCCGAAGACCTGCAATTTAAACGCTTGTAGATAGATTATTAAAAAACAAATGTGACGAGGCCAATATATTTTAACAATGAATTTCCATGATTTTTTATATTACATATCAATTAGGGTTATTGGAAACCTAAAAATTTGAACGGAGAATTTTGTTAGAGTTGTAAATTGTATAATTAAACATATTTATTATTAAAGCAGTGAATAAAATTTTTTCTTGTTTATTTATAATACATTATGGCAGTTAACTTCTATGTCTATGTTTAAAAATTATAAAGCTTTATGCTTATAACTTCCACTACTAGTCATGATTCTTTTAAATATTCAACTTCAAAGCAAACATCACATTAATAAAATAATATCTATTATGTTATACATATAATATAATACTTAAAATTATTATTTCCCTATCGCTATAAAATGCCCCTAAGTCACTTTTATTTGTAGGTCACGAAAGCGTGTTACAAAACATCAGAGTGCCAACACTTATGTCCTTATTGTTACATCACTGTGAAATACACATTTTACTCTTTCAGATTCAAACGAAATAGTAGATTTTTTAAATTAAACTTTTTTACATATATTGTTTTTTTCCCCTGCCCAAAATTACAAAAAATAAAATAAAACCCGCGCATTTTTTTTTGCAATAAAACTCCATTTCTATTTTTAATTGCATAATATTACACTGTAATTCTCTAATATCTAATATCCTTTGCATAGTTTATAAGAAGAAATGAACAAGCTATTACAATAGATACCATTCGTCAGAGAATTGCACTACAGAAACATATAAAAGCATAAAGTATTTCTAATAATGACATTAAAAAGATACTTTTTGGTATGCCATCTATGTCACGAATGCCAAACTAAAGTAACATCCCTTGCAGCACGATTATCTGTTAAAATTCTCTCTATGTATCTCAATTTTGTTTTTCAAGTTGGTTATCATAATTAGATTGTTTAATTAGCTACTCTTATGTTTTATTTTATTTCTACAAACAATTCCCGAGGCAAGCCCATTGCAATTTTATCTACATTTACAGTTCAACATTTAAATTTTTGTTAATTTTTCTACATCGCCTATTCATTTATGTTTCACATTCTGTTTTAAGCAATATATTTTAGTATGCAATTAAAAATGTATCGTTTCACTCCGTTTATCATTCATGTAGAGTGTGTAAATGTCCCTTTTTTCCAGAAAAAACCGCCTATGTTGCGGAAGAATAACTTGAACTAAGTAACCCAGTTATACTGCCTTATGTTGGCGCGAAAGGTTTGTAAACGCCCCTTAAGAATCTGGATTAAAACTCGATTTACTTTAGCAGTCCCTTGTGAGTGGCGGCAGAAGTAGTAACCAATCTCTAGTAATAGCTAATGCTCTTTATGTTACGAATACTCACGGATGGCGCTATGCCTGCAATAAATACGCCCTTTGTGGCTGTCACTCATTGGCGTCAGTGCTTCGTCCAATTTTGTTCGCAGCGAGCTGTGTTGTATTATTACAGTTTAGTATCTGTTTTTGAATCCAAATATTACCTAGTTATGTGAGAACGTTTCTCCTAAGCTCCTTTATAACTAATTCATTTTCTATGGGTAGTTTTTTTAAATTTTTATTTTATTTCGCTACCTATGTAGACCTTGTTGATTTCATTTATTTTCCTTGTCATATGATTATTAGTATTATTGGTCCCCATTAGATTGGACAAAGTGTATGAAAAGAAAGAAAAAGACATTTCCAATCAGCGGTTTATTTCTAAAATAAAACCTGATGGAAAGGACTTTTTTTTCCTCTTTTCATATATGATATGATGTTGGTATGTAAAATGTGCATGCATTGCATACAAACTGTTCTGCTGTTATTGCACTTAGCAACTGTACGGGTATTTCTGGTTTCTTGAATTAATCGGGTCATGCTACTTTACAATCTACACTCAACACTCACTTTGAGCTTGGTGCATGTATAGCAATTTATTTAACCTTGAGTCAAGTGTGTTTTTTTACTACGCTTTCGCTCTTTAGAGAGTTTTGTGCCACAGGTGTGCAACGCATACTGTTTGTATTTTATTTAAGTTGTTGAACTATTTGCACTATTATGCACTTTTAGAACTTTTGTGTGCAAAAGGCTAATAGTGCATCGTTCTTCGACGCGAACAACTTTGGTTACTGCCTTAACCGCCTTATTTGCTTGTTTTATAACTTCTTTAGTAAAATACATACAAATATTACGCAATTTACTTTCCAATATATATGTGCACAAGTTTGATGAACACGAGTCATAACCCGATAAGTTTGGCTACCAAGAATTTAACGATCCATTTGCTTTAACTGAAATGAAGTTTAATTCTTTTTTTATTATTGTTTACTTATCCAAATATTATTCTTTTTCTCTTTCATATATCAATATGCATTGTTTTAGACTATTAGTTGAAAATAATATAATTTCGATCCATAAAATTAAAAATGCCCTCCCGATTTTTTTTACAGTTAAGCAATTTTTTCGTTTGTATTTTTAAAATTGGTATATTCAAATTTTTAATATATAATTTTTTATTACGTATTTCTTAAAAAAAGAAATGTGTTTTTAATTACCATAAAATGCGATTTAATAATCTTAATGCTACTGTAAAACCAATATGTAATAATAATGTTCTGGAATATTTTCTTGCGACGGTCAACTATTCTAAGAAAAGTCCAAGGTTGCTGACTTTATCATTTGATAAAGTGTATTTTGCAACCGAGATAGTCGCCAGCACGTATGTTCATATTATTATACACCAGAATCAAATCACCGGATGTAGTTCAGTACTTATGTGTTAAATGCGGGTTGTGGTTAGTCTCCAAATGGATTCTTAATATTTAAAATTATAACTGTAATTACATTTATCTTGGGAATTTGAGGTCCTAAATAGGTTTTCTCAGCTCATTTAATATTGTTTTTTACTTGCAACGTTCTTTGTTCTTTAACATCTTCAAATACATATAGCATTATGTATCATTATAAAAAATACCAATTTTTAAATTATAAAATATTTTTTTTATATTTGTAATACCTTATTGGGTTCTCACATTTTTTATATACAATGACCGGCATAAACATTGCAACATATGGGGAAAAAAAATTATTATTGAAATATTAAAAAAATTTCCAAAAAGTGAGGTTAGATGACATGATACCCAAATAAATTATTTGAAAAGTTGCATAGAATTCAATTCTGAGGCTGTGAGCAAATTTCTGTGAAGTTATTTAAAAAAAAAATAATAAAAATCACAATTTTTCCAAATATTGTTTAATTGAATTTCCATTTTTTTCCCGTTTTTAACAGCTCAACAGCAGTAATATTTCTAAATATGGTTAATGCTCAAACAATTTTGTCAATTTTTGCATAATTAACAGAGTGAAAACTGAAAAGTACGTTTTCGATAAGACAACTGTTGTTGCAAGGGACTGTATATCGTACTAATAAATGAAATTTCGCAAACATTTTCATTCTAAACCACTTAGCAAACATTATCTTTATTGAAAATGATAATTTTTTTTTGTGTTTTTTTTTCATTAAAGTGAAAATTGGGTAACACTACATGCGCCTACCGAAGGTATTAAAGTAGATTTTGAAATTAGAGAATAACGAATAATAAACATTAGATAAAATAAAAGTGGTAGTAATTACTCATTTACCAGAAAGTAAAAATAGTTTACTACATTATTTTGTTGCTTCAAAGCCTATCTTACTTATAAGAAACAGAACGATATGTGTGCCTAACAAGTTGTTTCATGTGCCTTAACAAGTTTCATTACCATTGTTATTGTTTAATGTTTGCTTAGTGTTATATTTAATAAAAAACTTATTTCACATTATTACAATGAATAGATCGTAGCACTCCTTAGAGGCTTATCATATTAATGATATATGATTCTCTATCCGTGCGTTTCTCTGCGTAAGAAAAAGTGCGGCGCTTGCATTTCCCAAGTACTGGCTACGGCTGTTGTTATCGGCCACTTGCTTACGTGTCACATTAAGATACATCTACAGTGTGTGTTCTTGATTTCCAACATTAGTTAAAATTTCACTAAAATTAACTAAACTTAAAAGCACTTACCTTATTATTGATCATTTACTTTTATTGAATTTCATAGACATTAGACTATTTTTATTTTACCTACTATTTATTATTCCTTGTTCTCTAATTTCAAAACTTACTTTAAAACCTTCGGACTGCGCGTGTAGTGTTATGATTTATTAGTTTTAGACTAACGGTTTCCACTTTAATGCAAAACATAAAAAATGCTATAATTTTCAATAAAAGTAATGTTTATTAAATGGTTTAAAATAAAAATGTTTGTAAAATTTTATTTATTACTTCCAGATACAGTCCCTTGCAACAACAATTATACTGAAAACGTACTTTTCAGTTTTCGCTGTGTTGATTATGCAAAAATTGTTTGAGTATCAACCAGATTTAGAAATATTACTGTATTGAGCTGCTAAAAACGAAAAAAGAAAATGAAATGCAATTCAACTAATCAATATTTGAAAAAAATGGTGGTTTTAATTTTTTTTTAAGTATCTTTACGAAAATTTGCATACGGCCTCAGAATTTAATTCTAAGCAACTTTTTCAAACAGTTTTTTTGGATATCGTGTCATTTAACCTCACTTTTTGGAGATTTTTTAAATTTACCGCCATACTACTGGTCACATGACGCGTGTCAAAATAAATTTTGAGGTTCCTAAACATGCACAACCTATTCCCAAAACAAAGTTTTAGTATTTTTTAAATAAAAAAAAAATCCCCTTATGTTGCAATATTTATGCTAGTCACTGTATATAAAGTTGATTTAATATTCAAATAATAATTCATTTTGAATCGTCAAAAACTTATTTCGCCATACTGAAAAATTTTAAAAAGCAAATCAAAATTTAAACTACGCGTACACAAATTTATGTTTCACAAACATCGAATACACATATGTGAAAAACCCAATAAGATAACGTACTCTTTGACCAGGTAAACAACTTTTTTAAACTATGCGTTGCTTTTATACATTTTAAGAAAAATATAATATGGTTAAAATTTAGTAAGCAAGATTTTAAACTAATTGAAATTAAAAATCTAACTTGCCAATTCAAGTTTAGCCAAAATGTATTACTATTTTGTTTTTTTTTGAATTAAAATGATAAAAAGTTAAGGTATTGACCATATCTAAATATGTAATAGGCTAAAAACAAAACTACAACATAAAAGTAAGATGCAGGTGGCATTTATGTAATTAAATTACTGCATATTAAGATCTTTTATATCTTCGCTGTCATTAATGCTATTTTTGTGTTATTCATTTCTTTAATTAATCTTTTTTGATAATTAGTTTCTCTTTCTGTAATTTTTAACCTATCAAAATTGACATCATGACATGTGTTATAGTTGTGTTGTGCTAATGGAGATGAATCACGTTTTTTTGGTTTTAACACTATATTTATGCGCATATATTCTTTCCTTTAAACATTAGCTGTATTCTTTTTACCGTCTGACTTAGCTTGTCTTAGTTTTGTGAGTTAAGCTACGAGCTACTCTCTAGAAACGCAGTTAGTTGGCTGGTTTGGTCATTCGTAATAAGTAGCTCGGAGCTCAACTCACAAAACTAAGACAAGCTAAGTCAGACGGGAAAAAGAATATAACCATTGTTTGGTTTGTCCTATGTACAGTTCCTACCAAAAAAAAAAGTTATCGACTAAGCGAAAATGTATGTGGCGAGCGCATTTAGGATACACCATAGCTTTTACTACGGCCACAGTATAAGTCAAATCAGTACAGACATGAATATTTTTTTACATAGGTTTTCTGGAGACACAAAAATATGACCTTGCGCCATTTTGAAACCAAGTAGATTCAACCCATATATACACTATGAAGTTGGCATGTGTTTACAACCGATAATTTTGAATATATTCATATCTTTTCGAGAACTCGGTTCTAAAAATAATTTTAATGTCAACTAAACTGCGAAACGATATTCTTGCAAAAACATCTTTAAAATATCTATTGAGCATGTTCTTCTCTTTAAAAAAGGCCACATTTCTATTGGTATACATAAGAAAAGAAGAACTAAAACACACAAATCACAATGGCTAATGCCAAAGGAAATATAGTAATATAAAATAAAATAATAATAATTCTGATAATAAGTTTACAAAAACGAAATATTTCACGAAAGCTTTACACAGGTGACACAAAGGTTAAAATAAATATCAACTTGCGAATCAGCTGGTCACGGGTGGACATCTTCTAACCGAGTAGATTTTGAAATAGTCAATTTCATACTGGTAGTGCATGACTCATGTTATGGCAGTACTGATTTGGTTTATCGACGTAAACAGATACTTTGTATGATTCATTGTGTATTTATCCGACACAGGATCTCTGGTTTTTAAAATTTATTTTTTTGTTATCAAGACACAAACATGCACACGTTGAAATAGTATTTTTATGTATTCCTTTGTAAAACAAATTTTTTGCTTCTGGATGTTCTTATTGATTCATTAGAATACTTTAAATCCTATATATACAAGTTTCTTTCTTTCAATTTCGTAATTTTTTTAATTTTAATATTTAGCAGTAAGTCAATTTGAATATAAATAAATATATATAGTTTTCACTAGTAAATGCAATTTAACGGAATACTTTGCTAGTAACGTAACATACATATACACATGTGCTACTGCAAAAACAGAATAGAATGTTGTCATTACAAACTTATTTTATTGTTTTATCTTAACAAATAATGTCTTTTTCAAGTTTCAAGAATTGATGAAAACAATTCCCAATTTGTGGATGACTTCCATTTATTATTGTTATAATATAATGTTAAAAGTTGTAAGAAGCGTTATCACATTTAATTTACGAACAAACATTTATAAAACATGGACTGCGGTACGGTTTTTCAAAAACAGGAAAAAAAAAACAATTCTATTTTTTTTTCATTAGATTAGATTGTTTCTTATCTGAAAGCCACATTAGATAATTAAGTAGTATACAGAGTTTTCTACGGAAGCGATTAATTAGAAGTATTTTAAAATATTTTCAGCTGTCTTACACTTTCCGTTAACCGGAAGTCGCCATGAACTTGTTATGTTATGTTATTTTAAATAGAACATATTAAATAATGTAATAATATATAGTTACTAGTGCAAAACGGCAAATTTCTCGATCCCAGACTGTTCTCGAGACCACTCGAGAACACATGAAAGTATTCGAGTACTCGTTTTCGGTTTTCGTAATCAGATGCGCCGAGTTTTGAATTCGAATGAAAATATTCCAATACATGTTCTCCAATGTCAGTTCTCGGTTCTCCTACTCATAAGCATCGATCTGTGAATTCGAAAGAAAGTATACGAATAATTGAAGATACGAGTGGATGAAGGTGTTATGTTACAAAATCAAACTTTTCAGAAATTAAGGTTTTCATGTAATTTTCTCAAAAGTAGTTATCAATATAAACCCCTTCATACATCCACAAGACTCGAGTGTTCTTGAATTTCTGGAATTTTCGATGGTGCTATGTGAAAGATGGGTACAAAACACCTTGATTCATGCAAAAAAGACAGTTTTTTAAAATGCGATATAGCACCTTCATCCACTCGTATCTTCAATTGTTCTCGTATGTAAATTCTCGTTTCTTGAGACCCAACAGATATATTAATTTTATTTGAATGCGTCACACAGTTGGGCCAAACAGCGGAAAAGCCGACAAAACTCCATATCTTTAAAACGGATAACTCTATCGAGATTGATTGGTTGATTTTATTAGATTCAGCGTGAAAAAAATACGTTAGCAATGACACTTTATTAACAATGTTACCCACAAGTAGTTTGTTCTTTGTCAGCGGACAATGAATATACAGGCTGTCCCACCAAACTGGGTCATTAGATTTTTGAAGTTCTTGGAGGAATTTGATTTTGAAACTTCCAGTGTAGTCATGGCCTACTGTGGTCTATTTAAGAAAAACATTTTCAACTTTATAGCACTTTCGGTATACAGGGTGTTGATATCAACTTTCTTATTTTAAATGGAATGGTACAATTTTTATCGGTACGATGAATGTATCGAGTCATTTGCAATTAGTTTACATAAGAGTTCCCTATCCCTGAACTTAACCGTTTTTGAGATATTTGCAATTTTGTTGTTTTCTTGACGTTTGCACTGTTTCAAGTGAAATTAAATAGCTGATTAGGTATCAGATATTTAGTGATTCTACTAATGTCGATGTAAGTACAAAGACGTAGGTATAGACAGTGTTGAAAACGCATCTCCAATGTGGATACCTTTAAATCAACAAAACTTTTTCATTTCAAATGGAACATGGTATTTTTTACTACAGCATTGAATGTAGCGTAAAATTCTACATCGATTGATATGAAGGTTTGGTATACCTATTTTTGATAGTTTTTGAGATATTAGCATTTATTTCCTAAAATATGACTAGTTTCCAAGTTTCTAGCAAATAAAATATTTTTTTTCTAAAAAACACTCTGTATATTATTTTCTAGATCTTTTTTGCATTGTTTGGTTTCCATACCTAAGATATTTATTATTGGAAGTGTTCCAATTATTAGCAAATTTTATGTAATTGTAATTATAAAATATTAATAAGTCATAATTATTATGCGACAGCAAATTACATGTTAATATTTTTGCCTGCTTATTAAATATATTGTAAATAAGTCAAATTAAAAAAAATCTAAAAAACTATTATTCTGACGGAACATTTATATTGGACATTTTCGAAGACTTTTAAGAGTTTGTTCCTGATTTATGTTATCTGTCTGTATCGCTTAATACCTAATTTAATACAGAAAGCCAAGAGGCTGCATTGTTTTCTGAGACTCCATGTCAGACGGCCCCCCTACAAAGAAAATACCAGGTCTAGTAAGTGAACAATATTTGAAATATTATGGGTGTATTTAGGATATCTGCCTTAATTTCCCTTTGTATTTTTTTGAGGTTTTTATTCATTGCGAATAAGTGTAGGTATCTAATCATTGTTACATTCTTCACGAATGCAGAATAAATCTAAAATGTTATTTGTATATGTAACTTTCAATGTTTTTCTTATTTCTTTCGATTTACAATATTTTATTTGTTAGAAGAAAATGTGTGAAGGAGTTGACAGCATGAGGACTTACTATAGATATAAGATATGAGTTGTTAATACTGCATTGGTTTATCACTGCGCAATTTGATAAATTACCAACAATGGATATCACTTGTTTGTCATCACATCCCATGGCCTACTAATATCTAATAATTAATGTACGTTCTCTATGACTAAAAGACATTAGTATTAGTAAGAAACTAGTGAACGTTAGATATCTGAAACATAAATATTAGATAGGTTAGACAAATAATGTACAGAGTGTTTTGTAGGAAAAAACTCATTTTATTTGTTTGAAACTTGAAATTAGACATATTTTTAGCATTTTTTTGCAAGAAATGCAATGCTAATACTTCAAAAAATATTAAGAATAGGTATACCAAACCCTAATATCAATCGATGTAGAATTTTGCGCTGCATTCAATACTGTAGTAAAAAATATCATCTTCCATTTGAAAGAAGAAAGTTTTGTTAGCTTAAGGGTATCCACATTGGAGGTGCGTTTTTGAACAGCCTGTATGTGATTCAGTGATTATTGCTATAACACCTTATAGCTACGTCCTTGTATTTACATCGACTTTAGTAGAACCATTAAATATCTGCTACCTCATGAAATATTTGATTTTATTTTAAAGAGTGCAGATGTCAAAAAATCAACGAAAGTGAAAATATCTCAAAAACGGTCGAGTTTAGGGATAGGGAACTTTGCTAGAAACTAGTTGTAAATGACTCGCCAAATTCATTAGACCGATGAAAATTATACCATTCCATTTAAAATAATAAAGTTGATATCAACACCCTGTATACCGAAAGCGCTATAAAGTTGAAAATATTTTCCTTAAATAGATCACAGTAGGCCATGTCTATACTGCAAGATTCAAAATCAAATTTCTACTAGATGTTCAAAAAAATCTAATGTCCCAGTTCAGTGGGACACCCTGTATAGTATAAGATTTTAATAACTTTTCTTCTGGATGTTTCAATGATAGATATATATTTTTTTTCAGAATGTAATATAAATTTGAAAACTGTAAGTAAACATTAAAGAAAATCACACAAATACATCTTGTGTATACGATGTATTGTTTGTATACCTGAAGATAAATAGATTATACTACAAATATGTTCGATACTAATCATCAAAACCTTAAATTTACTGTTAGAAAAGAAAATTTCTCAGATTTAACATTGTAACCAATTAATAAAAACAAAATTTTGACACAATTACACTTATAACCAATAGCATCAAATATACAGGGTATTCTACGTAAGTGGTTCATTAAAAGTTTATGATGTTCCATTATCTACTTATATTTGAGATTTTTCCACCATTATATGTTCGATTGGAACTATAAATGTAAAATACTTTAACCAAAATATCACTTCCGGTTGACCGGACTTTGTTATTTTAAATAGAATGATATATTTTTTTATTCATTTTTGGATTCTACGTCCATAAATACGTCAGTTTTCGTTAGCTATTCCCATAGCTACATGTTGCCGTTTTTGAGTTTTTTTAAGTTTTTCTTTTTTTTTAGTCATAATCATTGCATCATTGAGAAATTAATATCTCCGTTAATAGTGCAAGTAGAGACTCCAAATTTGCTATGTTATGAATGTACATATAACTCTAAGAAACGGTACGCACACTTTACATTCTAACATACAGCGTGTTCAAAACAGAGGAACAAAGTGACATATTTTCAAATGCAGAAAACTTAATTATTTTAAATAGAACACCCTGTATTTTAATTCGAAATTAGAACGTAAATATCATCCCCTATCGCTTTATATTAGCATTCCCTATACCTATTTTTAATAGATTTTGAGATATAAGCGACTATTTGTTAAACAGACTAACTAACCCTATCTTTAAATGTTTGTAGCTGGCTCTGAATGGATTAATGTCAAATCCATGTATTATTCTTTGAATAACCATACAAGAATGTCGCTGTTCGAATAGTCATTTCTATTAATATTGCGTTGTAAAAAAGTGTCATTACGATGATATACATAAACACTCATGGTTAGTCAATGAATTTGGCATTAATCCCATTCAGAGCCAGCTACAAACATTTAAAGATAGGGCTACTTAGTCCGTTTAATAAAAAGTCGCTCATATCTCAAAATCTAGTAAAGATAGGTATATGGAATGGTGATATAAAGTGATAGGGGATGATATTTACTTCCTAATTTCGAAATAAAATACAGGGTGTTCTATTAAAAAAAAATGAGTTTTCTGGATTTGAAAATATGTCACTTTGTTCCTCAGTTTTGAACATCCTGTATGTGAGAATGTAAAGTGTGTACCATTTCTTAGGGTTATATCTACATTCATAACATAGCAAATTTGGAGTTTGTACTTGCAGTATTAACCGATATATTAATTTTTCAATGATGCAATGATGATGACTAAAAAAAAAGAAAAACTTAAATAACTCAGAAACGGCAACATGTAGCTATAGGAATAGCTAATGAAAACTGACGTATTTATGGCCATAGAATCCAAAAATGAAAAAAAATTAGACCATTCTATTCAAAATAACAAAGTTGACGTCCATTTCCGGTCAACCGGAAGTGATATTTTGGTTAAAGTATTTCACATTTATAGTTCCAATCGAACAGATAATGGTGCCAAAATATCAAATATAAGTAGATAGTAGAACATCATAAACTTTTAATGAACCAGTTACGTGGAATACCCTGATATGTTAATTATAATTCATACGAATCAATTCGCATTGAAAAGGTGTTTTAATATCACTAGTAGATAGAACAATTCACCAAATCCAGCGTAAAACCGATAATAATGAAGCAAATGCAATATATTTTAAAACCATATCATTACTCAAAAGAATTGATTGGCTAAAATTTTCAAAAATGGATTATATAAATTTTATAATAGTACAAATAAAAGTTAAAACGAATACAAACTATTTATAGTTGAAGAAACTAACAAGAAACACCTTCAAGAATGTACTAAAGTAGTACTATTTCTGTTACTAGTATAAAAAATATTTATACAATATAAATAAAATAAAATAAAAAATTCAAAATCTTTGTCACAATATTAAGAGCTGATTTAGAGTCTCCAGTGTCTCAATATCAGTGAAGAATTAGGTTCGAAACTCATGGATGTTATGTAAGGATCTGATGACTCTAGTATTTTATGAAACATATCCTCGTTTGTGGCTATGCGGGAACATTTCCTGGTAAAATTTAATCTGTAGTATTAGTAGTCCTTATTTCTACTTTCCTGGACTTCCTCTGGAAGTAACCCAATCGGCATTGTTTCGGCTTCATGAACCAAAATCTTATGTACCGTTGAAGGCATGTGATACCATGGATACAACTGTATTGCCAACTTAGCCGTTTCCGTTGCATATAATTGAAATTCGTCTGTGTCTTACACATGCGGAGGACTTATCAAAAACGAAAAAAAAAAAAAAGAAAATGCAATAGAAAGAACAACCCAGTATATTTTCACGTATATACGTAACCGCAAATGAAACATCTGTTGCGGTTACGAGCGGGTACATCTTTAAAAAATGCATATATACCACCTACTTATGTCTATCAATGTGTAGTAGGGGAAACTGGGGTAAGTTGACGACCTTAAGGGAGATTTGATTTCAGTGACAACATACTACAAATTAATTGAAAATGCATAATATTTCAGAGAACACAATATATTAGTAACAAAAATACATAAACAATAAATGAAAATTCGTAAATTTAAAAAAGAAAAAAAGCAAAAAATATACTTTCGTCATGTTACCTCATGGGTAGTGTAAGATGACTAATTGTGTGGGGTAAGATGACGATTACAAGCAAATATCACAAACGAAATCCCCAGTACCTATACCTGTCATCTCACCAACACTGGCACTTGTGACACTGAATCCAGTCTTCGTTGGGTGGTTCGGTGTAAAGTTCATTGCATCCAGGACAAAATATCGGTGTGTTATCCTTACTTTTGTTTTTTGTATGAAACACACTTTTCGAAACATTACTTTTTGTCCTATCTTTTTTTTTGTGGATGGTTCCGTTTCTTTTCTTTTGCTGTTCCATTTCTTCAAGAGCTAATTTAACTGGAGTTGATGTAATAACAGATGTTTCTGACGTTTCCTATTTGAACTGGTCTATATAGGTTGGAAGAGGCCTAATTTTCCACAAATTTTCGCGATTGCCTTTTTTGCATGGTTGGCAAGATAACGGTGTCAACTTTTCATTACTTGCTGATCCAACTAAATTTGTGTCAGACGATGGAGAATGAAAATTTTGTTTGCTAGTTGAGGGTGGCGGTGTGCTGTGTCTGATCATTCTACGTTTATAATTTGCAAGTGGCTCGTTATCTGAGTCACCTGTATCCGAAGATGACTCTTGTGATTCTATGGGTATTTCTGGCTGTGATAGTAAATGTCTTTCAGTAACAGTTGATGGAGCAAAATCAACGTCACTGAATACCCCAGGGTTATATGGTTCAATACCACATGCTGCAAAACCCTTCATAGCAACGCCGATAGTTGCTGCTTTAATATATGCGTCCCCAAACAATCTTCCGATTTCTTTGTCAGTGATCGCTTTGCCTGGATTATTAATCATAAAGTTATCACAACTCTGATTGAAATATGTTTTTAAAGGCCCAAAAAAAGACACATCAAGAGGTTGGAGCCGATGTGTCGTATGAGGGGGAAGACCTAACATTACAATTCCTTGTTCTCTGCAATAATTTATTCCCTCTAAAGATATATGAGAACTATGATTGTCAACTAAGAGTAACACTGGTTTCTCTTTAGTTGGATGTGCATATTCAGAAAAATGCTGAAGATATTGAACAAATGATTCTGTATTCATCCAACCACTGCTATGTGCTATGCCCTTGGTGTTTGGCGGACATCCATTAAGCAACTCAGGTCGCATCCGAACACGACCAAATACCAAAAATGGGGGTATGAAAACTCCTTGCGCGTTCATAGCACAGACGACAGTTGTATTGCGTCCTCGTTCTGCTGAAACGATTTTTGCTACTCTTCGACTACCCGTTGGTGATAGAACTTTGGTAGTTTTGACGGAACAATAGATTACCGGATTCGTCAGCATTATATATTCGGTCAGCCTTGAAGTTATATTTTTGCTTCACCTCTGCTAGTAGGGTAAAAAATGATTCTACTGCTGGTTTATTAAATCCAATTAGTCGACCTATAATAATATAATATTAATACTGCTAATTAAATATATTTAACACAATTCACTAACCTATTGATGTTGATTCAGGTGTTCTCATGCTCAGTTTGTATTTTGCCATAAAACTATATGCCCAGTCCTTACCAGCCATTTTATTTCTGTTATTAAATCTGTGAGTAATAGAATTTATTTCTGCATACTGGTATGCCAATTGTCGGAATTGCAATAGCGTCAAACCAAATGCTCTGTCATTTAAATCTGTAATATACTCTTTAAAATCACGTTCTTCTTGCTCTGAAAACGTTTTCCTGAAGCGTCCTCCATGTAGCGGCAGCTGGATATTGTTGCGACCCTTAGAAACATATCTACGGAGAGTAGCTTCTGGAATTCCAAATTCTGTACTCGCTGAATTGCATGACATACGGTTTTCTATTACTGCTTGAATAGCATTATTCATGTGATCCTCATTCCAGTTTCTGCGACTGGTTTTTCTTTCATATTTTCTCGTCGTCTTACCCATCGTCAACTTACCCGATTACTAACCTAACCTTGTTTTGCGGCACCAACAAAAATGTGCCGGTTAGAGTCAGCATTTCGAGTACCAGAAATAAAGTGCACATAGGCAAGTAATCATTATAAAATTGACAAGCGAATCTTACCTTGTTTTTTTTTTTTTTGTTGAATGCTTATTTATCGCGTTAAAAACTTATAACTTTAGAGGCACGAAATAAATAACCGGCATTATGTTTTTACGAGTGATGACAGAGACATCTACCTCTGGAAGTTACAACTACATCAAAATCTGCATAAACTGCAGTGCATATATTACAGGCATCTGTTTAAAAGATGGAAATATTCAGCATTCGTCATCTTACCCGGCTCGCCGTCTTACCCCACTCTCCCCTATATAGTTTTTATAAATATGTTAAGATGTATATTAATATTATACTTTTTTAACTTTTAAAAAGTAAAATCTTTCTTGTTTTTTACTATGGAGACGTTTAGAATTGAATTTGCAATCTTCTTTGATATATAGTATTTAGCAATTTAGTTATTTATTTGCAGGTGAGGGATATTCACAGGTGCGGATTATATAAATATTACAAACATTTACAAAAACTGAAATATTTACGGGTTATAGAAGGGTGCTGCTTATACTTGCGTGGGGTTTTATGCCCAAAAGATACTATGAAAACTATTAATGGATAAGTTATTCTGAAAGAATTACAATAATTAATAAGAGCCGTATGCTGTTAATATGTTCTTACTATATCTTATTGATATGTCTTAGTTGTAATAATAATTATACAAACCATAATAGGTATAAAGCAATTTTTTCTTTTAAAGCAGGTTTAATCTCATTAGAAATTAGAAATAGGCAAGTATATGCAGATGATACATTCAGATTGTTTGCACTAAAGTTACTATAGTTTTATATGTAAGTTTTACTATGTATTAGTAAGATCCAAAATGTTTATTTGATAATAATTTTCTTTTTCTACAGTAAAATTGAAGTTATGATGATAGTTGTTAAAAATGTTTACAGTATAATTAATTTTGTCTTTTGGAATACAAATGATACAATCGTCAACATACCTCTTATAAAAAAAAACAAGTTTAAAATTTAATTTAGATATACTTTCTGTTTCCAAATCTTCCAAAACAAGCTCTGCAACTACACTGGAAATTGGTGCGCCGTTAGCGCAACCACATATATTATTATGTTTAAAAAAATTGTTATTGTATTAGAAGTATGTTGCATTTAACGTAATTTTTAAAGCTTTAATGAATTCATCATTCATTCATTCATTATTTTCTTAAGTAGATCACAGTGGGCTGTGGCTACTCTGCGAGTTTCAAAATTAAGGAAGAGTGAGAAATTGTAACAATGGGGCACCTATATATAATGGCGCAAAAAAGTCTTCGTACGATGGAAGCCATAAGCTTCTTTGTATATTGAAATACGAAATCTTAAGCATATGTGGACTCAAAATGATTGATATCGTGTAACACAAATATACTCTTTCTATAAAAGAGTAAATTAGATGAATAATAAACATTTTCTTACGAAACCTATATTTACTTAAACTAGTCTTAGATTTGCAATAAAAAAAGTTTTAGTACGTACAAACAGAATTTATCTTTTAAGGAAATTAATTATAAATACCTATAACATATTAATATCTGGTCGGGCTTCTAGTGGACTTAAGGCGAATCTGGACGTCCAAGTGTGCGACAGAGATAAATACATCGGAAAAGTATTCCGCGCTTTTTGGGAAAACGGTACGACCGATTTTGAAATTTTAAACTGTATTTGTCTTAAAATAATGTTTGAAATTGCGCCAACGTTTTATTTTTTTTATTTTCTATGTATTTAAATTTTTAAATGTTGTAAGTTTGTTATTAAAAACAATTTCTAAAATCGGCTCAACGGCGCATTTGAAGACCAATACCTTAATGACAAAACTTTTTAAATTTTTGAATTTGGACTAATAATAACGCCCGAAACAGAAATATTCATTTTTCTTTTTTACATCAAATGCCGACAGGCCGCCGGCTTCTATCGTAACCTAACGCACAGATCGATGTTTGTTTTGAGGACGTATCTACGTACAGATGGTCTGCTATGGCATCACGTAAGGCATAAATATAAGGATATTCAATTCTGCTTTCAGTACTGTCTTTTTGTGTATTTTACACAACCCAACCTACTTCCTACCTATGTTTTAAATAAGTGGGAAATTCTTAAAATGTGTAAATGTTAATAATACATAATGTATCTACTTTTTAGTAACGAGTCATAATTATAAATACTAAACCACTTCAATAATTTCCTTGATGCCAATGGTATTACGAAACAGAACATCAATAAAATGCAAATAAAAAAATGCACACAGCCCTTTTTTCGACTGGGTAAAATGTACCTATAAATTACAATTTCTTTTATATCTGCTTAGATTACATACCTTGTATCATAGTCATCTATATTGACCGCCCTAGAATTATTTTTGGATTTTGGCGCACTGAAATACGCAATGGCAAAGTAATAAAATGTCTAGGTAAGTAGATATGGAACTTACATTTTGTACAATAGAATATTAAATCTTAGAAGAAGCCTTTTTTCTTTTCGCGCTGATACGAAGATGCTTTCGCCTTTTGACGAGTACCTTTTATGCATTTTTAGATAATGCGGTTTGCTACTTATAAGAAAGTAAATATTCTTCATACAATAACTGCAGTGCTAAGTCAGTTCCAGAGAAAAAAACTTTAGAGGTACTTGACTACAGGTGTGCGATGCCTGTGTATGTGTGTTGAGTGAGGTTTGTATGTTTGTGACAGTGTGTGGCACCCTGACTCATGTATCACAAGTTACCCTATAGGAAGTTGTATTGTAAAATCATAGATACAGGTATAGAATAACACTCAATGAAATGTAGCGAATACTCTAGACAATCTTAGCAATTGATTTTGGGCACATGTAATATAGAAGGCAAACAATTCATACCATTCAAAAAGACAAGAGGTATCTTTCTTTTCGATCTGACTATCGCTTGAGGTTTATTCCTGCAATCACGTGTTCTACAAATGCTCTTCACATTTGTGCATACCTCGATATAATTCAGTTTTCGGAAAACAGCAGTTACTCAATTTACAAAATAAGTCAGCAAATTAAGCAAATTAACAGGATAGTATCTTATTAATTTGCATTTTAATTTTGATTTTTCTAAAAGAATCATACGAAATAGTGTTACCCTATACATTCAAGTTCATATGACAGACTAATTAATGTTTTGAAAAGATCTGATTACTCGAACCAGTATCATTTCTGTAGCGCACTCAGTACGACGAGTGTGCTACCGTCTATGGTTGTCCCGGCGGACGAGATCAAAGAGAAAACACATTTTCCTCTTTCGGACGCTATTTGCTGTCAGAAAGAAATGAAAAAAAATGTTTTAGTATTAGTAAGGACCGCTGAACCGTCGCCCTTAACCACTTTTTTATTTTTCCTTTTTGGAAGCCAAATAGAACCAAACAAAAAAATTAAAAAAAGAAAATTTTAAAAATAAAACGTTGGCGCAATTTTAAGTACTGTTTTCAAAACAATCTCTTTATCAAATTTAAAATATTTTGATTGGTATGTCTAAAAACAGCGGAAAAATGTGCGCGCCATCTACGGGAAGAGAATCTCATTAAAAGGCCGTCCAGATTCGCCTTAATGACGGGGATCTCAATCGACGTTTCATTGAGTTCACGAGTTTTTACTCCATTCTTCTTGGAGTTTTTCCTTTAATTCTTTTTTGTTATGTATTTTATATTACGAGTATTTCTTATAAATGCTCTATCGGATTTAAATCCGGTGATTGGAGAGGATGATTTAATGTTTGTTTAGCATTATAAAGCAGCCACTCTTTTACAATATGCGAAGCATGCTTTGGTACATTATTGTGTATAAATGTATAATCACGTATCCCTAACTTTTAAGCACTTTCTAATAAATTTTATTGTAAAAAAGAACAATTTTGAGGTAACTCTTACTATCCATGGTTGTTTCTATAAAAGTCAATTTATCTGTCCCTACAGCCGGCATGCACCCCCACACTGTGACACTACCACCTCCGTCTTTAACAGTCGCATTTAAATTTTCTATGTTAACTTTCTAAACAGGGTGTCCCACCGAACTGGATCATCAGAATTTTTCGAAGCCTAGTAGGAATTTGAGTTTGAAACTTGCAGTGTAGTCATGGCCAACTATGATCTATTTAGACAAAATATATTCAGCCTTATAGCACTTTTGGTACACAGGGTGTCGATAATACTCTGCAAGTTTCAAACTCAAATTCCTAATAGACGTTGGAAACACTCTAATGACCCAGCTCGGTGAGATACCCTGTATATAGATAGTGCAAGTTGTGTAAATATTTAGTATTTGTAGATTTAGTATTTTATTGTACAATTAAGTTTATAGTTGCTATCGTACGAAGACTTTTTTGTACCAATGTATAAAGATATTGTGAGGAAGCATTTAATACTTTTTGTGTTTATTAAAAAACTATGCGATGTGTATATTTGTTATATAATATCTTAAACTACAAAGCGTAGCATTAATCAAAGATTTACTAAAAAAAAAGCTAATTTAAAATAATACGTAATATATTTGAGATCATCAAGTAGTAAAAATTTCTTTATTTTCAGATGGCTGAGTTGACGCTATTCAGATTTCCTGTGTATGAAACAGATCAGGAGAAAATTGTTACAACTATTTCCAAGAAACGGCCAACAGCAGAACTTCTCTGGAAGAAAATATCCAAAGCAACATCAGACACAAAATTTCGAATATTGGTTTATCCTGGGAACCTGGGACTTGAAGAAGAAGAAATCAATCAAGCAGTTTCTTGAAGAGTACGAAATGTCTTCATATGTAGAAAATTCATATGTACAAAATTCCTCGTTTGGAAGAAGAAATGCCAAGCAATAGCTACACAGTAGAAGCAGTCGAATGAAATACATGAAGAAATAGTCAAATGGGGATATCTATTATACAATTGAAGAGAGAGCTGTGTTGGTCCGAAAAATTAGGCACAAAATTTTAACTATTGGTTTATCGTGGGAACCTGAGGCTTGCAGAAGAATCATTAGCCGTAGCTTCAAGAGTGCGAAATCCTTTCACATATACAAAATTCTTCGTTTGGAAGAAGAAATGTCAAGCAAAACCTACACAATAGAAGCAGTCGAATAAAATACCTAAAGAAATAATGAAATGGGGCATCTATGATCCAATAGAAGAAAGAGCTGTTTTAGAGTGTTAGTTCATCCTATTTAGGATATTACACTTCTATACTCTTCACGTTAACATTCTGCTTGTTGCATGAAAGAGTTTACTAGTCTGGACGCTTCTCGTCTTGATTTCCTCATGCTCTGAGTTGAATCTGTAGACCTTCTTACCATAGTTCTGATTATTGTGTCTGTCTACAAAATCCCGCACAATTATCAACTTTAAAGTCCGCATTTATTCACTATTTCCAATTACATAGCCACCATTACTGTTGTGCCTATTTTGGAATTTCAATTGCAATACGATGTCTTTCAAAGCGGCTGCTTTTAAATCTATTCCGAGAAAAAGCTCCTATTGTTCAGACAATCTTCGATAACCTGAATTCATAAATAGCTGATCTTGACTGAAGTTCCGTTTTCGTTGGCGTTATGCTGAATATTTTAGCAGTTGGTGCCAAATATAGAGGATCGTTTGGATAATTATTGTTAATTCCCATGACTTCAGCTGCCTTGTATTCGATTGCTGTGCAATGTGTTACTTTTCCTTGATAATGATTGCAGTTAGAGTCCCTTAAAGTTCGATTTGTGCCAATAACACTATATTCGTACGTTACAAATTCTCTATTGCTGAAGCGAAGTTATCTAAGGTTTCTTAATAAGAAAAGGCTTTTGTCTTAAAGTCTGTGCATGGAGATGAAAACACTCGCTGATTCTACCGCTATCGTACTGAGTATATAATCCAGAATTTTGTTTATATGCTGGATGAGTTATTAAATATTTATGTTTTATGAATTTGAAGAGCTTGGTATAATTAAAATAAAACAACTCATTGCATGAAAGCTAAACAATTTATTATGTTGTCATGTAACAAAGCAATTTTGGCTTGGACATAATAATAGGTGTGAATATTTTTTACAAACAAAATTGATAATTTTTTTGTTACACAGAACTATAGGTATGAATTTTTTAATATTTTATAGCACAACCTTTGTTCTTGACGACTGCTACACATCATCTAGGCATAGAGTCTACTAAATGCGCACATTTTTCTGCTGGAATAGAATACCTAGCATTTCTTGATAGCTTTCCACAATTCTGTTTTATTTTTAAATTTTTCGGCCGAGAATGAGTCCTTTACGTACTTCCAGAGGTTTTCAATTGGGTTTAAGTCGGACGACTGTGCTGGCCAACTTAAAACGTTCACCTTGTTTCTCTCAAACCATTCCCTAACACATTTGGAGGTGTTTAGGGATGTTTAGGGTCATTGTCTTGCTGGAATTTCCAAATTGTAGGCATGTTATCATCTGCATACGGATACATGACGTTGTTTAAGATATCTCGATAAATTTCCTTGGTAATAATTTCTTGAAACCTACACCGGACCAAGAAAACATGCCCACACTGTAATACTGTTTCACTGTTTTCTTTGTGTACCTGGATTCAAATTCTTTATTCGGTGGTCGGCGAACGTAACTTCTGCCATCAGAGCCAAACATGTTAAATTTGGATTCGTCTCTCCAAAGAATATTTCTCCATTCCTCTGCACCATATTCTACATGCTATTACCTCGTTGATTTTCCGTTGCAAAATATAAATGATTAGAGGAAGTACTTTTTCGTTGTCTAAAATGACACACCTATTTTTATGACCAGCTGCACTGCAACTGAATATACAAACATACTAACATGCATTGGACGTATTTATCGAAGATACCAATAGATGCCATCTGTATTACATTATAATATGTAGTATATAACCCAATGTACTAAAAATTAGTTCACGCCGATTTTTTCGTCCACCACTGTAAGTAGATAAGCATCAGGTAAAAAGTAGTAGAGTAGGTGATGAGTTAGCAGTCACATATGATGAGTGAGCAGTCACAGGTGATGAGGGAGCAGTCACAGGTGACAAACAAACAGTCGCTGGCACTTGCTGGGAAGTTCCGGGTAACGGGGATGCAGGGGCAGGGGTATCAAAATTTAATTGAAGGTTAACTTTTTCACAGAAATAACGGTTAATGACATTAAAAACAGTGTATTCAGGAAAATAATCTGTACTAAATGAAAACTTAAGTGGGTCTTTGTAGGCACGAGTAAACATTTTTTTAGACACTATAGTCTTTATTAAATGAGCTGCATCTCTATTAACAAGGTAATTGTTCTCTAATTTATATATAAAAATGAAAATTTTATTCGCCAAAGCAATCGAACAACAATCATTTCGAAAATTTTTGGATTTAAAATTTGAATATTTTTTTAGATAAACAGCTAGTGCTAGAAAAGGAGAAATTAAAACTGGATCTTCATTAAGAATGCGTTGTAAACCAATATTTTCAATTGTGTCGACTAGCATTCTTACAGTGGCCCTTGTCGGATTACATCGGAATTTCATGGCTTTAAAAAGCAGACGCATTTTACTATTTAAATTTGGGACGGACAGCAAACTTTCAGAATAAAATAAATTTTGACGTTTTTTAAAGAATCTTTGTAACTGGTAAAGTTTATCAAGATGATTAAATAAATATTCAGGGCTAAAACGAATTTGTACAGACATAGTGTTTCTTTTAATTTGAAAACAAAAAATATAAAAAGAAAGTGATACAAGAAAGGACGTTGAAAATAGCAATGAAAAAAATTTATAAAGTAGCCAGACGAAGTGGAACAAGGACACCAAAAATTTTTAGATTCAAATTTTGACAGGACGATTAAATACACTTAACCGCAAAATTAACGCACCACTTATATATTTCGATTTATTATAATTACAGTCAAAATTATCATACATTTTGAAAAACATATTAAGAATAGAATACACAAACAGAATTATTTCGATAATAACAATAAGTTTGACTTAAATGAATTGTAGGAAATAAACAAAAACTGAAAATATGACTTCTTTAACAAAATCATGTAAAATGATCATTATTATTACGAACACAAAGATAACTTCTTTTGAACCGTATTTAGGTTATCAGTAACTAGTGTTACCACATCTNGTTCGAGACAAATAACGCAGTGCTTGGGGCCTATTTACAGGGGACACACAATCACATCTCACATTCAGTGCATCCAGAATTTTAAGTACTACAACATGTAGGATTCACAACAAAGACATGTACGTACCTTCTGTTCTAACTCCGTTATCTCCAAATTGACACCCTCTAGTTCATTATACTATCCTGCCTTCTACAGGAAATTAAAGTAAAAAAAAAAAACAAAGTACATGCCGACTATTAAAAAAAAAAAAAAAAAGAAAAAAATATCTACACTGTCGTTATACAAGGATCAAGATGGTATAAGTAATTTGATGTATCAAATAAAAAATCAAATATTATTTGAGTATTAATAAGCACGGTAATATTGCACTTTATCAGTCATACAAAGCCAGGCAAAGCGACATACACGAACGTAGGTTTAAACTTTAATTTATATATATAATTAGTTCATTATAATCATTACCTGTTGCTTTGAGATCGTTCAGCCGCTTTTGTGCCTCCCCCTTTTTGGTTTCTAATTGTCTGAACGTTGCAGCCAAAGTGTCTAATTCACTCTGCAACGAATAACATTAATTAAAACCATGATAATTCATCATCTTCAGAGGGGAATCTATTACCTGTAAACTTTTGATACCTCACCCGATTTAATCTTTAATATCAGCCTCCTTTTTGTGCGATATCCGTTTCGAGTGTAAGCTTTTCCTTCGCTAATGCCTCGATATCTTTACTGATCATATCAATTCCGGATTCGAATAATCGTTCGTATTGTTCTCCCTGAAACGAATCACGCAACAACTATAAATAAAAACATTTCCATCTTGAATAATAACAAACAATTAAATCAGTACGTCTCGAAGGTCAAAACACCTATGGATATGAAAATTTAGACTGCCAAATATGACAACTTTTTAATTAAGATGCAACTATTGCACCTAATTCTTAGTATAACATTGGTGATACTAATCAATATTGATCGTACGGATGAACTCTTCAAGAATAGATATTTACAGAATATGAAGCAAAAGGCTAAGGACTATTACAAAAGTAAGTTCGAAGGAAAGTTTGAATTTTTTAGGATACAAACTAATCCGAATATCCCTGGCGTCAATAAGGTTTTACAGGAGAGATAAACAAAGAGAAATGGGATGGATACTATAACTGTTTGAATATGCAAAAAGCCCAAATCGGGATACCACAAGTCTTTCACACCGGAGGCGGTACAAAATGTGGAAGGAAGTTCAGTTAGGTACACCCCAATGTATTATAGTGTGCTGAAGTGTAAAGAAAGCAATAAGATCCAAGGAAATAAATGTTATTTCGCAATGTTTTCAATAATAGATACAAGCAGAGTTGTGCAAATTGTGAATCCCGCGGAATTAAAAAAATATAACAAATTTATAGCCACCTTTGGAGAGGGTTTAGACATTTTTACAGATAGATCGAAGGGTGTGGGTGGTACAGAGGCGGCTTCTCTTGATTACAATTTCTTCAATTTTCTTTTGTTATTCGCAATCTTTTTTTTACTTTTCTTAAGTAGCTAACTTTTTGAAGTCACCTGGGTTGTATCTACAATATTGTCAATCTAAAATTACCTCTAAAAGCTCATGGAATGTTTTTTCTTTAAGCTTAAGTTGGCAGTATAAATTTGAAAAAGTGTAAGTTGACTTCTTGTATCAATTGCCGCAAACCGTCATATGTTATTGGAAAATTCTGCCCAAAATTCTTCTATACATAGCTACAAAGAGTACAACCATCTCAATTTTCTAATTTTACATCATTTCTAAAGTATGCTTCGATAATAAAAACTTTATGATCTACACTTAACCGCAAAATTAACGCACCACTTATATATTTCGATTTATTATAATTACAGTCAAAATTATCATACATTTTGAAAAACATATTAAGAATAGAATACACAAACAGAATTATTTCGATAATAACAAAAAGTTTGACTTAAATGAATTGTAGGAATAAAACAAAAATGAAAATATGACTTCTTTAACAAATCATGTAAAATGATCATTATTATTACGAACACAAAGATAACTTCTTTTGAACCGTATTTAGGTTATCAGTAACTAGTGTTACCACCTCTGGCTGTTATTGCAGCCTGACATCGTCGTGGCATACTTTCAATGAGATCTGATGGTTTCTTGAGGGATATCGTCCCATACGCGAATAAGACTTTGTCGCAGCTCGTCTAAGCTGTTAGGTTGTGGATGCTGACTTCTAATCCTCCGTCCCATTATGTCCCAAAGATGCTCGATGGGTTCAGGTCTGAACTACAGGCTGGCCACTCGAGGATTTGAATATTAACGTAATTTAAATATTCAGAACAAAATGTGCCGCATTGGCCTCGCATTAATCCTGCATAAGAATGAACCCCATCGCAATGTAAGGTGCAAAAGGTATCACAAAAGGTGTCTAAAATGTCTGTTATGTATCGTTCAGACTTCAGACGTCCACCATCAACGATAAAAAATTCCGTGCGAGCTGTTAAAATATTCCACCCCATACCATTACTGAACCGCCTCCGTATAATGTGGTTTCTCGAATGTTACATGCGAAAATACTCTTCATTTGGCCTTCTGTACACTCTTGGACGACGATACAGAACTTACAAGCGCAAAACCGTGACTCATCCGTAAATAACACCTGCTCCCAATGATGGATTCCCAATCCACATGCCTTCTTGCAAAAGCCAATCTGTTTTCTCGGTGGTTTGCAGATAATCTGGACCAGTAGCTGCTGCCGAGGTCGTAAATTTTGAGTACGAAGTCTTCCTTCTTATGGTATCTTGACTAACAGCAGTGACCATGAACCCGCGCTTAAGTTGTATTTGGAGGCTTCCGTGCAGTAGTGAAACCGTTCCCTAAGTGCTCGAAGCATCAAAAAATCGATCCTCCACCGCATTTGTAGCTCGTGGCCTGCCTTGGCCACGTCGCTAGCGTAATCGTTGGTCTCTACAAATCTGTGCAGAACCCTACCGACCGTTGTATGAGCCACGCCAAATCTTCTACCAAGTTTCGCGATTTGTTAGTCCTTCATTGGACAAAGTTACAATTTGAACACATTCATCACGATTTAAATTTCGTCTAGCACGTTCCATACGCAAACATATGTATTCCACGAATGACAGTTATCTTATCAATTGGTAAAACAATTAAAAAAAACAATGCCTACGTTTATTTTAGAAGTGAGCCTTATTTACTTGAAAAACAAGACCCTCATGAAAAGCTGCTATGATTTCAAAATTAAATAAAGAATACAGACAAAAACCTACAAAAGGCGTAATAATGAACAAATATATAAACAATATTAATGAATCGGAAAATATATAATATTTCTTGAAATAAAACCAAAAGTCAGAGTGGTGCGTTAATTTTGCGGTTAAGTGTATTTATTGTAGACGTTTGTGAGAGTTAATAAACCAATACAGTACACATTACGATGCCACATGGCTTGCTAGAGGGTATATTTACTTTATCATATCATACTATTGCGAACTATGTAGATCTAAAATCCAATATCTTTATGGAAGTTAGTTCTTTTAATTCGAAGAAAATCATATAAATATCTTAAAAACAATTAAGACAAAATTCTTTTTTAATAATCTCAGGTTTGATTGCAAGATTTGCATCAACCCAATGGCAACTGATAATTCGGAATCCGTGGTATGGGAATTCGGAACTATAGACGACAATTACCTATCGCCCATAGAATTCACCGAACACATCATGGTATCACCGGAAGACAAATCCCTAACGATCTACAATGTACAAGAAGAAAATTCCGGCCAGTATGTCTGCAAAGTAGGGGAGACGATGACAGCGCCAGTCTACCTAACCGTCACCAAAGCCAATCAAAATTTCACTGAGGTTCGCCTAAATAACGATCCCCTTTTTTGGATGTTTTCTACTTGAATGGATAAATATATTCAAATGCAGAACAAATGTTGTTCATTCCATTCGTATTTATTAAAATCCATAAGAGGCTACAAGTTTCGGCCAAAACTGGGCATCTTCAGGACTTTTATAACGTCAAACGAAAAAACAAATTTACCCATATAGCCAAGTTTAAATTTCCCGCAATTATTCTTAGTAACTTCAACGTTGAAACAAGGTTACCTACCATTTTAGACTACATTAATAGTTATTTTAATGCGTTTACGTTGAAGTCACTAAAAATAGTGGCGGAAAATTTTTAATTTGGCTATTAGGGAATATATTGTCATTGGTTAATGTTACTAAAAAAAATGTCACTAAATATAAAATATGGATGAGAAGAAACCAACAGAGGAATGGATGTGACATCATATCCGTTCCTTTGTTGAAATTGATAACATACGTAATTTTATATTTAATGACATTTCTCTGCAGATTTTTATTTTTAATCAATGTAGCATGTTATACAGTGGAAATCAAAAATGTTTGTAGTTACGTCAGTAACTGGTCGGTAAAGTAAGGACAAGCGTAGTTTTAAAAAAATTGGGAACATTCATATATACAAGCGAAATAAAAGCATGTAACATAAATCGTAGCTATTCAAGGTATACGTCCATATTTCATTAAGTATCAATAAACTAGTTGAAGTAAGATAGAATACGGTCGAGTAATGCGTAAATAAGAGCTTTCATGTCTACTACAGTGCATGCAACCACACAATTTTAACCTATTTCCCATTTATCGCTAATTGTGGATCAAAAGATGAGAGCGAAGATAGAAATTAAATATGTTTTTAATTCCACTATTTGTTTCTTTCAATATTGACATATTTTATTTGAATATACTGCATATTATGTTTTCTATATGCTATTGTATAGAAATTATGTTTGTTACATAAAATAAAAACGTCATCTTTCGTTTAATTAATCGTTGGTAACGTATATTAAACTAAATGCTTTTATGTTGCTTGAATATTATCTACACTTTGATTTACAAATACGTTTTTGATATGAGAACTATATTATTAGATCGCTACATTATTTCAGAGACTTGAGAAATCTTTTAATAATAAACTTAGCCTGGCCACCTCCTTTCCATAAGTACAAATGAATTAATACTTTATTACGAAAGCATTGTAAATAGAACCATTGTTTAAATATATCTAGTTAGTCAACGTAATGCATTGTCGGAAAAATAAAGTATTGCTCAGGGAAGTGGTGCACTCTATCGACGAATGTAAATTAATTTGAAAACGCGATAAATATAACAGGTATCTCAGTCAGAAAGAGAGACAGATTTCTGTGTTCTATCTATCTGCGGAAACGACGCAATCCCGTATCGGTGTGATGTGTGATTCACTCGCATTGGCGAATTGTGTGGCTCAGGGAAAAGGGAGGGTGGATACACGATGACACTGTGATGACGCACCTCACGATAATTCTCGTGTTTGTTTACATTAGAAGGTTGTATTCTGGCTATTCTGTTATAATATAAAGAAATTGAAAGTATATTGCAAGGCACGTTCTTGTTGACAAAACATTAATTGAACAATTTTCTAAATCGAGGTTTTTTTTAAGAGTAAAATATTTAAACTTAAAACAAAAAGATATCACTGAAAAGAGAAAAGTTAAATCTAAAGGGACGAAAATTTGCCAAGGAAAAAAAAAACATTACATAAAACTACTTCTCAATTTTTAAGTTTCTTAATTTTTAAATTAATAAGTTATTTTGTTAATATACTTAAGTTTATAATTATATAATAATCAGAAAATGTTTTTTTTTTGTATTAAGAAGAATAAATATTAGTTTGATAATAATATATAATCGTTATTTTTTTTTTACATGTATGTACCATTTTACTTTACTTTTTGATTTTGTCTTAGTTCTAATTTAATGTATACTCTATGTATATAGTTTTTTTCTTATATTTACAAAACATTTTTTACTATGATTACTTATGTTTACTATTACATAATAGAAAAGAAATTTGTTTTTTATTATAATGAATAAAATTTTGTTTGGGAGTATAAATTGCCATTATTTTACATATATGCACCATTTACTTATTAAAAAACAGTATAACATCGCGCGCGTCTTCACTTGATTGAGTTGAAAATTACGAGATTTAACCTTTGGGTAACTATTGCAATTAAATAATATTTTGCGGACACGTAAGAGGGCCATCTTGTATGTAGTAGTCTAACTATAAAGCTTATATTTAAATCGAGATGGACATCAACGGAGTGTCGCCATCTATCGCTTTTGCCAAAATGTTCAAAACTCCATTAACTATTTTTCCATAGGTTGTCTAACTAGTATGTATATAAACAAGATAGAAAGTTCACTATTTAGAATCCTATTGGTTGCAATTACTCGTGATTATTTTTAAAAGCAACGTTGACTAAAAACTAAACCAAGCCTTTCATTATTAAATTTGACAATTGTTATTTTCGTACATTTCACTGCAAACATGGTCAGGTGTACCTGAATTTGTTTCAGACGCTTCATGCGTCATAAGCAACTATGACGTAATTACAAACATTCGTGATTGCAATAAATAAAAATGGCATAAACAACATTTGTTTTGCATTTTATCCCCTTTTTTATTTCTAAAACATTTTTCATCAGGTGCATCCAGAGCAAGCTTTGAAGGGACTCTACGCCACACCTCCTAAGACTTTAGAAAAACTGAACATCGTCATCGATACAATATGGACCGAATGGTCACCTTGCAGTAGGTGCGGAAAAGTGGGAAAGAGACACCGATACGGCCATTGCATCCTTTTCCACAATAAAATCGACCAAAGGCGTTCTAACCCGAATATCAAAACGAAGCGAACAAGACTATGGAAGAGATTTCCCAAAGACGAAATGGACCTGTTAAAAATATTCCGGGAAGGCATCCCGTGCCAATCCTACATATTACCGGAAGTCATGAAAAAGATCCCGGAAGTACAAGAGCACAATACGCAGATCATGATAGGTTACTGTAAGGTTCGCTGTCCGAAGGCGAAAATCTTCGAAGTGAAAGATCAAGCTGGGAGAGTGATTGAGAGCGCTAACAATTCTGCGGGAGTTTATTCCATGTTGCAACCGATACCGCCTCTGGAACCGTTACTAAAAACAACAGTAGAGTATCGGGATAAAGGGGATAAGATAATTATTTCTTGTCCCGGGTAAGACGAGTGATGGAATTATTTTAATGTCGAATGGATAATCACGTGAATATTTGCAGGAATTTGAATTCTGATTACGGGTGCATTGGCAAATCGGAGGCAAGAACGTTTATTCGGAGTTGATTAGAGAGAAGTCTGAAGGGAGGATTTATGTCACGGTTTTGGATAAGATACATATTGATGATGCGAGAATAGCTGATAGTAATTTGTACAGGTTAGTTAACATATAATTGCCAGTGAAGTTCATTCAAGCTGGAACGGTGTATTACATACAGTATGTTTGAAAAAAGTTGACAACAAAGGGGATTTATTTTTTATTATTAATTTAACAAAAACAATTCTTCCTAAAGAGTTCTTATTCATATATAAATCAATAATCAAAAATAAAATTTGTAGAATATTTGGTGATATACGAGCAAAATAAAAAATATTGCTTTTTTTTTACCAAAGAGTAAGTTACTTTTAAATTTTAACATTGCACAACGTCAGTAATCATCGTTGTTTGTATCTGTACCAGGGCTTCACATTTTCGTGAGTAACATCCAATTTCCAGAGATACAGTTCGATGATAATTGGTAATACATCAAATCAACATTTTTCTAATGATCATCTAAATAATTTTATTCAGAGATATTTTTATGCGTTATCTTCATTTGAATGAAAAATTACTTAGATAATTTCCTCTACCCGTTTTTAAACCGTTATTATTTTGGAAACCGGATGTTTCATGTACATTCTTTCAATTCTATTTATAAATATAATATAATAATACTGGTAATTTTATGAAAAAAACAGCAGCATTTTTGGTGAAGAATTTTTTAGATAATTTTATCTGCGAATATTTTGATCAGTTATATTTATTTGAAATGACGTATAATATTTACGCTTTACGCGTATCGTTTGAATGATGATTATCTAAATATATCCAAATAATTTAATTAAATGTTATTTGCGAACAATTTTACGAGCCATTATTTGTATTTGACAAGGCAATTGTTATATATCCATGATGCAAAGAAGGTCCATAGTAAGTTGAATATCGAAGAATGAATATTCGTCGATAATTATCTAATAATTTCATCATGGATATTTTTTGGGTTAATGTTTTATTTGAAAAGGCAATGTTCAACATGGGTTCTTCGAATAAAAACTATTTATATAATATAATTTACAAATTTATAACCCGTTATTGTTTGAAAATGAAAATGTGTCATGTACATTCTATAAATTCTTTTTTTTTTTATTTGTTACTTTATGAAAAAACAACGAATAACTTACGGACATACCTCACATGTATTCTTCGAAAAAAAATAATTTATTTGTTATTTTCGTTTGAAATATGTCTTGGAATAATTTTCTAAAATAGTCCAAATACGTTAACTAGATAATTTTATTTATTTATATTTTCGTTCGAAATATGTTTCTTGGAAATAAATTTTCCTAAATATGTCCAAATAAGTTAACTAGATAATTTTATTTTTTTAATTATATATTATCAGATCTTTTTCCAATCGAAATTATCTAGAGAAATTCACTTACAATTTGTTATACGTCATTTTCATTTGAAAGAAAGAACATTTGGTTTACATTTTTCAAACAAAAATTTATTTATTTACGTTTATTCTTCGCATAGAATTGAAACAATTGAGGCGTGTTTTGTAAAAACAGCATACATCGAAAGATATAATTTTTCAGAAATCACAAACAATAATCGACAGAAATATATAACTTCTTATTGTTTGCGTGTATTACACGAGACTAAATAAGTATAGAAAAAGAAACAAGATATATTAAGACGTACGACGTTTAACGTGTATTTTCTTTGTTCGATAAACATTTAAAAGAAAATAAACAACACTTTAACATTTATAATCCCAATTTCCAAATATTACATACGGCCAAAAAAGGTACCTACCTCAACAACTTAGAAACATTGGAAATATTGAGACAACAGCGCACTAGTAGGGACTTTTAATCAAACTCACAATTAATTTTCGAGTACTCCCCCTCCCCCTCCCTTAAAATTTTACTCGATAAATGACCTTGTGCATATATGGTTCTCAAGTATTCTACTACGTCTTTAGCACAACATGACTTTAGTTTCGTTTTTCTATAATAGATGGCATAATTTTATTGCAATTTTCTGGAATTTTCTACCTTTATTTAAATTTTAGTCCCGACTTTTCCAGAATCATTTTATATCCTGAGTTCTAAATGCTTACAATTATTTTAAATAATTTTAAAGTGTTGTTTATTTACACTTATGGGTTTTATTCTTTATTTAATGCTTTTTACAGGTTTTATATAAGTTAGATTATCTACTTTGCACCTTCTAATTTAATTTTAATTTTAACTTTGACCATTCTTAACTGCTTTTAAATTGTATCTTTTTTAATTTTGTTACCATTTTACTTTACTCCCTGATTAAAAGAAATACAGTGATACACCATTTGGTATTAATTGTTGCACACTCTTCATCATCAGGTGATACTTTTTCAGTTGGCCTGAAGATGGTCGCATAGAGCGAAACCGGTCGTGTGTTATTAAACAACTTTGTGAAGATCTAGACCTGGTTTAATTTCTTTTTTCCTATATTAATAATTCACACAGAGTACAAATATGGACTTTATGTATTTATAAACAGTTTTTCATCCGTCGTTTTCATTTTAAACACTGGAAAGTCATTCAAGATGCTTTTGTTTTCTTGTACATACACAACTCAGCGTCGTTGTATAAAATATGATTAATATTTTACTCTGAGATATAATATAATCGCGCTGCCATTCCATTATTATTTAAACCCCAATCAATTTTCAGCTGCTGGCAAAATGACGCGCTAGCCGGCTCCGTACGCCTAGTCGTCGAGAAAAAAATACGAATGAATTTCAATCACCACATCATGCTGCTGGGCGTGGTCGCGATACTATCAACGTTCCTTTACGTTTTCGTCAAGGCCTTCTTCGGCAGGAGATACGCGAAAATATCGAAATAAAGCGCTCAAGGTAACTTACGACAACTCCGTCCGCCGGCTTGCTCGTCCTGAAGGTGGGCGGCACCATTTCCGGCGTGAGCGCCGCTGGAGGCTCGATCCCTTTGAGACATCGCGCGACGAACCACATCGCCAACGCGAACTGTTCGTTATTCAATTTGCCGCACTGTTTTATATCACACAACGACCTGTAAACGATTTATTATAAAGTATTGATTCTATTCGACGAAGTGTATTTACGATCTGGCTTTTCGAAACTCACCAAATATGAGCCAATACGGGAGGTGGACGCCCGACTGTAGGAAAACGTCCTTTATCTCTTGCCCGAGAGAATCCGTCTTTATGACATCGCTTTGATAAAGAGGCGTCGATTTGCTCTTCTTCTTCGGCAGGTCACGACCAATTTTAAGGTAGTTGCACCGACTGTAGGGTTTTGCGGGCATCATCGCCGGTTGGGGCAGTTCCGGTTTGACGCCGTCGATGCCGCGTGGAAGCAAAGGCGGTCCCATCGGCGTAGAACTTTTCCTTTTCGCCGGAGGCATCAATTCCGGCGGTAAGGTGTTAGGGATTGCGTATTTCTCAAGAGCTTTATAGACTAAATGCATTGCCTACAAATACAAAAATTATATAATGCAACGCGTATGTAAGGTATAAACAAATACAATATAAATATATATACAAGCAAAGAATAGTTCCGCTGGCGTACTATAGATGTCCCAGCTAGGCTGATTTTAGAAAAGTGTACAACCAAACAAATATTAGTCGTGATCTGACGTGATTAAACGTAAGTGGAATTTGCCGTTGCACAAACGCGTAAAAATATAAGATAACCGAAGAGTCGGTGCGAGACGAATGAAAGTGGTTTAACTGCGCGCGCAGCCAAGAAGTAGAGCATTCATAAATGAATTATCATTTCGCAAAATTGTTATGGAATGAACATTAAAGGAGGCAAAACAGTTAAGTAAATAAAACAAAAACCAAAACACACATTTGGGCTCAATGGATTAATATTCGTTTTGTAATGAAATTAAAACATATTTTTGTGTTAAAGCGAAGCTACACACGGAATATTTGATTTTATTTATTTCGTCAAATGCCTTTTAATTTTTTCATAGTACATATTATATCTTATTTACCACTGTTGATTTATTTGCGGTGATAAAATATTTTTGCTTTTAGTGGACATTTAAAATAATCTTTGTTTCTTGATATATAAATTTGTTTTTTTTTTTGCTAATTCTTGTCAATATATCTGCAGTTAACAGCGAAAGAATATTATCTTGCTAAAAACTCAAACAAAAATATTAGAAAACATTAAAAAAGTGGATCTATAAAATCTGTAAATTATTCTTTTTTTTTTAAATTCACTCTCAGAAATACCATGATGTTTGAAAAACATAAGCTCATATTTGTTTTCAAAATTATTGTTTACTGTTTTCATAGGATAGTCGATGGCGTATCGAACAAGACATTTTTTTTATCATTTTGGCTTAAATGTAACTTAAAAACATTACAGTACAATTTTCAATCGCAGCCCAGTAAACAAAATTCAAATCTTCCGCAATTATATTTAGTAACTTCATCTTAAAGGTGCTCAAATAACCATTAATGTAATACAAAATAGTAGAGCCGAATTCGATTGAGCACTACGGTCTTGTTTGGTCACTGTGACCTGGTCTAGAGTGGTCATTTGTGGTCACACGTGTTATCAGTCAGTATTTGTGACGTCATAAATTTACAAATGTTTTGAGCGGCAAAAACTGTGTTTTTGTAACAACTATCACGTAAGGCTTTTGTTAGTGTTAAATCAAAATAGTTTTCAACATCAAAGAAAATATATATAAACGCGATACTGCTCACAACCATATAAAGAGTAATAATTCAGAGCGTCGTATGCAAGCAGCAATTGTATGTATTTCGAGGGTTAGAAAAATATCTCCCCAATATAAAAATAAGAACAGTCTTATTTTTCATTGTTGTTGAGAACTAACATCTATTTTCATAAACATACCCTCTTTAGTATTTTCAATTATAGTATCTACTGCCCAGACTACATACTAATTGCATTTGTTACCACATGTAATACGGGGGTTAGACGCTCATACCGTACTTGTGACCGATCTCCGAGCGCGGTCTTAAAATTGACAGACCAAACATGACCAGGTCACGACGTGACGTCATCAGTCTCTCAATCGAATTCGAGCGGTCTGTGGATCACGACTGACCACTAATGACCAATCTCAATCGAATTCGCCTTAGGTAACTTCATGCTTTAATGCTGAAGTTAGTGAAAATAACTGCGCGAAATTTGAATTTGGTTTACTGGAAGGGGTCCGTACAAAAAAAAAATATGCAACATTATTATTATCTGGTTGCACTTTTAAGGTATTTTCTCAATTTTGTTTTTATCAAAGCGTACAAGTACGCTAGCATCAGATCATAAGCTTTTGTCGCTCTTGAACTTTTTCTGTTTCGTTGTTTGTAGAATCAATATAAAAAATATAATTATTGGACATTATTTTTCATTTTTTTTCGTTCGCTGCTTTTAGGAAATTTCAGATTGCTTTTGGAAATTAAACATAATACTAGAAAATTTTATAGGTATGCAACCAAGTGCAAATGCAGACTTTTGATAATAAATCCTAAAATTGGAATTTTTATAAATCATCAATAAAAATCATCGATTATAGTGTATCTCTGTTTAGTACGTTAATTAAATAGCGATAAAGTATAATAAATGGATTCATAAAGAACAACTCTCTAAACATACATTCATTCTGTAAAATAACTTGGATAAATATAAACCGCAGAACTAACACCTAGCATCCAATCCTCAGATCATCCACTTATTTATATGCTAGGGGATAGGATTTATATTTGCCACGATTTTTCATAGTTACTGGTCAAGATTGTATTGTAATACAAACTCATTGGCAATTCAGCCTTGAATGTTTTAAGTTACTGAAAATTATGGTGGGCAATTTGAATTTTGCCAATAGGAGTAGATTTCTGAATAACCCACGGCTGTAATACTCAAGTGCTTCCATATCAAGTACATAGTTCGCTTGGTCCACTGCTTATTTTCGTACGTCTTTTACCCCGCCGCTTTTTAACTGCCCCCCGCGAAGAAACTACAGTGGCGCCGCTCTAAAGTACGCCAGCGGAATTATACGTCTTTGACCATATGTATACTAGTATTATATTTGGTATAAACCAGTAAGGACCACGGATGAGTCATCCAGGTTTCAATTCCTAAGCCTAACTTCACTTCAAACAACAGCTTTCTAATATAGCAATTTGCTGGAATTGTGAGTTCGTGGTTGTAGCGGATGAATAATTAAAACAATACTACCACAACTTTTTCGAAAATTAATAATCACAAAACTGAAAATATACAAAATTGTTTTTGAAAATGGATTTACATTTTAAATCAATTTTTTTTTCCTTAAACTTCACATTCTAGAGAAAAAAATTAATATAATTAGTTTTAATATTAGTTAAAAATAAACATGCTTTCTAAATTAGTAAAGTTTTAAATGTAAGATTTTTCTTTAAATTTATTTGATAAATTAAAATATTTAGTTGGATACTTTTCTATCAGATCACTCTTACATTGCTGTTACTTTACTTGAAGGCAGTACACTACAATTTATATGTAATTTCAACTGTGACAATCAGTTGAATTTTGTGAATGATTTAAGGGCGCGGTCTACCTCAGAAATTTATTAAACAGCCGCCCAGGAGCCGTAAAAAATCGTTTCACTTTAAATTAGTAAGGGACTAAACAATTTTCAAGTTGGATGAATTAAGAGTTGCACACACGTTCTTTGGTAATGTAGGTGGAAGTATGAACAAGGAAACAACATATTTCTTCTGTGTGTGTGTGATAAAGAACGAAAGAGAAACGAAATACAGCGATGCATTGATTATTTATACGAATTGGGTAGTACTTCAGGGCCCGTAAAAATACGGCTGACTGTGTTCTGAGATTATTATTATCTGGCGTTCTGATTCAATAAATGTTGTAACGCTGGTTCTAGGCAAGGTTTATTATTCGTTTTTTTTTTTTAATAAGTAACTGAAGTCTTTGTTCCTAAAATTGTTGCATAACCGACAATCAGGGGTGTTAAGTAGTAAATGTAACGATTTACTACGCTATTTTTTACGGTAGTAAATGTAATTTGCTACACTTCGAATTTACCAAACATTTACTACATTTACTACTAGGTAAATATGCCAGACAGAGACTACGTTATAATTTTATAATCTCTACAAAATTGAAAAAACAGGTTGGTGGGTGGGAGCAAGGATAACATTTGCAATTTAATGCAAACAGTTTGATGATACATACATTATGTGGTAATATCTAATATCGTCAATATCTTCATAACTATGAGTATAAGAAATACACAGATTCGTATATAGATATACCTTTTATTAAAATGTGTGTATATATGTATATATAATACTGTATTTATTAATATTGTTCAGATTTATTTGTGTCTTTTAATTTAAGGGAATATATATGCTAATTATCAGTATAAACTTACTAAATATAAAATAAGCATGCATTATATACATGTGAATGACACCATCTGACACGATTGAAGTAGACCACATAACAAAATTGAACCAATAACAGAATTTACTTCATTTACTACGTAGATAATACAATTGCTACATTTGCTACGTAGTAAAGACAATAAATGTAGCAAATGTAAGAAATTAAATTTTTTCGTTACATTAACACCCCTGCCGACAATACATAAAAAATGTGTCACGTATATTGATAGAAAAAAAAAAAAAAACAATCATATTGTTTGTGCATGCAAGGAATATTTCACTAAGTGAACAATTGTCACAGTTAAAAAAAATTTTATGTTTGATCAGCATAAAACAATTACTGATTTTTTTCACGAAATTTAGAGTAAACGAGGTTTAATATATAGAATTTACACACTAGTATTATTATCAATGTAGCAAAATTATTCCGAAAATTAGGAATATCCACGACTTCCTTCTCGATACAACAAATGACCTTATTACTTTGGGTTTTCTAATTTCTATACTTAATGTGACTTGAATGTGCGCCTAATTTCATTTTCTGTGCATTTCAATATGACACAAACAAAAAACTATTACGTTCAAATTATCAAAAACTTTCGGTCACATTTGCAAAATTTTTCTGTTGCACTTACATTGATTTCGTAATTTTTTAAAATGTGAGAAATAAAAGCAGTTGTGAGTGAATTGTTGATGTGTGTGTGAATGGATTACTATAGTATTGAAAGTACCATTAATAACCCAAATGTAACCCAATTTCTTTTTAAGGTTGTGATTGATAAATTTTTTAATGTACGCTATTAATTAATATTAAGATAACATTAAAATCCAAAAATTTTGAGCGCTTTAGTAGTATTTAATAATGACAAAATTCACACAATCTTTTTCACTTACCGCAATAAATTCGTGTTTATCTAGCATGCCATCTTTATCTTGGTCGGCCAGATCCCAAATTTTCCCTAACGTCTCCAATGGCAATTTAGAGTCCATCAAAACTCCTTTCACCTAAAACCATGTACAAAAAAAAATGATAAGAGTTAAAGCAAACTGTACTAACGTAAAAAAAAAATTAACCTTATTGCCAGGTATGTAGCCGTTTAAGGGTTGAAGCGATTCAAACAAGTTCTCATATTTTTCTCTCTCGGACGCTTTGATCGTCCAATCAACGGCTGTATGCGGAAGGGATGTTATCAACGGCGTATTTGAGGGCGGTGGAGGCTTAGCGGGTTTTGGAAGCGGAATATCGCCCTAAATAGTAAAGACAAAGATATAACAGGTGAGTATGAATGAATATACGATAAATTAGTTATTAGTAATATCAGTTAATCGTAATTAAAAACAAGTAATTCAATTCAAACGTTTTTTTTTTGTTAATTGCTCCTTTTAATAGTTTTATAAAAGCTATCACTAACTACATCAATTTATTTATAATCACCAGTTCAGGAAATATTTAGTAGAATTTCGTTAAGTTGGTTATATTGGGTAGTGATGAGCGAAACGGTGATTCTTCAATCACGTCGTGAGTCGTGAAAGTGATTTATAAATCACGGTGATTATAAACGGTGACTGCGATCACTGTATTGACTCATCGATATCATATCTTCGTATAATGTATAATCACGTATAATCGTGTATACTTCTCATGGGTTAGTAAGGTTAGGAGGTTGCGAGCTTTTCCTTTCGCAGCTTTAGAGTTACCATACACATTTTCTGTTTTGAAAAACATATATCAAAAGAAAAACTCAAATTTATATTTTTACAAATTTGTAATAAAAATAGCTAACATAACTGCAATGCGAAAAGCAAGGATGTGTTATATTCTAGATATTCGAATAAACAGTTCTCTTGTACAACTAAAGAAAGGTTTGGGTAATTATATTTATGGTTTGACCACTACTGCAATGCATCTGTATTTCTAGGGATTACTTCGTCTTCCAGGTAATGCTGAATTCCGATTATTGCACTTGATGCAGCCGTAACTCGAGGTTGTGCTGTCGATACAGACTTATTAAATGATTTCCAAATTGAGAAATCATCTTCATCTTCCTGTGATGTGTCTATAGTTGTACTGCGAGTTTGTTTTATGGAGTATTTTTCGGCAACAGCGTTTATTACATTTTTTTTGAAGAAACCTCTCCGTAAATCATTTGTCCGTAATATAATAAATAAAGTGTAGCACATGCTGAAGAAATAAAGCGAGTAATAAATATTAGTATATATCATTAACCATTAGAGGTAATGGGACGGTTTGATGCACCACCTACGAAAAAAGATGCGTTATATTGTCTTTTATATTTCATCTCGCTTATTACGAAGAGATTCTTTATATTTTAAAATGATTTATACGGTCTGAGTTCGTGTGTTAAAATAAATTTTGGGGTTGCTAGACATGCACAACCTATTCCCCCAAAAAAGTTTTATTATGTTTTAATAATAAAAAAATTTCCCATATGTTGCAATATTTATGCTGGTCACTGTATAGCTACAGAAAGTTGGCTAACTCTGGCAGCCATCTCTAATTTTATTTAATATAATTAATTAAAAAAAAAAAACAATTAATAACTGCATTGTTTCCTCATCCATCTAAATACAAACTGCTGTTGGCTCTTGGACACATGATTTTAAACATATGTTTTCCTATGTTTCCTGGAAAGAACTTAGATAATTATCTTAAATAAAGTATAAAGAACCACTAATTTAATGGTTATTTCAATACTTTTATGCTGAAGGTCAAGTTTAGTTGTTAAGACCACAAGCTATTAAGTACTAAAGGGTGAGTCCAACATGGATCACTGCAAATTTAGAAGCTACATGACTATCGAAACAATTTATATCAATTTGAAATAAACCAGTTTTTTTTTTTGCTAGTCAAGGTAGAAATTTAGTTTCTTTATGGCGGAAAATAAGCAGCTGCTTGAGATAATTTGCAAAGGACATCATAACCTCAAAATGCGCATTCATTTTGACAGATGTAATCAGCAAAAATTGAATGTAATTAAAATTACTGCAAATTTAATAATGATATTGAATGTACATCTTAGATTAAAATGACCAACACCAAATTTCGTGTCATTATTGAAAAATCTTAATTTCTTAACTTGCTTGACTCTCTTACAATTTATTAGATTAGAAATATGTTCAGTAATTAAAACACATTATAGACATTTTATTGCATTTTTTTTTTCTAGACAGAAATAGTAAATGCCTAGTATGTTTAACTAGAGAACTTAAGGCAAGGCAGCAAAGTTAAAGAAGTACCAAAGGGTGGGTCCAACACACATCATTGCCAACTTAAAAGCCGCACGAGTATCGAATTAATTTAGATCAATTTGAAATAAATCAATAATTGGCTTGTCAAATTAGAAATTTAAGGTCTGTTCCAACAAGCAGTTTCCATATGGTCCTTGATCACGTGAACTAATTAGGTAATACATTCCAATCTTTTGTCAGATTGATTCATGTGCTCAAGGATCGTACGAAAACTGCGTATTGAAACAGGCTTTTAGTTTCCCTTATGGCGGAAAATCAGCAACTGTTTGAGATAATTTGCAAATGAAATCATAACCTCAAAATACATATTCATTTTGACAGATGCAACCAGCTAACATTTAATGATGATATTGAGTGCAGATCTTAGATTAAAATAACTAACACCAAATTTCATGTCCTTATTGAAAAACGTAATAATCTTAGTCTCTTAACTTGCTTGGCTTTCTTACAATTTATTATATTTAAAATATTTTCAGTAATTAAAACAAATTTAAGACATTTTAAAGTATTTTCTTTTTACACAGAAATAATAAATGTCTAGTATAACTAGAGAACTTAGACAAGGCAATAAATTTAAAAATATTTAAATCAACATATTCCAGTTAGATTACAATACAACCAATAATAATCTGCAGGATATTATTTAAAGCTTAAGACATTAACTGAGTCTGGAGAATTAATAATATTATGTACATAAATGTGGAAAAAAAGAATCACTAACCATTTTTGGTGTTGGCATATCCAAATTAATATTCGCAATGTTAATATCTCTACCCTGTTGGGCCAAAGCGACCAATTTCAAAGCGACAAACATGCCAGTTTTGTCCAAGCATCCTCTTCCGCCCGGATCCGAAAGGTCCCACACCCTAGACAGCACGATATCACTCAACCCAGACCTTTTAAGAAAACGTGCTGCCTCCATTGCCCCAACCGTGCCGGCCCCATTCGGATCGACCTGTAAATGCCATTATTATGCTATTCACGATGTACACAAGAGATAATGAGTATATTATAATGTGTTTTTAATTAAGTGGTCAATTAGATAAGATATTTTAGGAGTAAATAGTACTTACGAAATTGTAGTATGCTTCATATATGGCACTATGATTTCCAGCTACCTATAAAAGATAAAAATCTGATAAGAGAATGTAATACGCGAATTTATCAATCGTCAAATAAAATAAGAAAATCTAGGATCACGTTATTAATATTATATTTGAAAAGAAACAAAAATTCGTAGTATTGACGTTTCCAAATGTCATATGTGTACATTGACAGTTCCAATAAATTGATTAACAACAACCGGATTTTCTATAATTTAGGGTTGTATTGGTGCAATTTTTGCAAGTATCAGAATTTTTACAACTTCCACTATACGAAAGTAATCGCCGTCAAACTAAAACATTACAATAACGCCCACTGTATGTTAACAAAATTAAAGGAGATACAGCAAAGTAACAATTCGAATAAATAGCACTGCTTCCACTGTGTCACCGTTTAGCTTATATTTACATTGATTTTTACAAGAATAATGTTTGTTTTAATAGATTATGTCAAGATTTAGTGTAAATACCTGCGTTGGAGACGGCAGAGCAGCCATCTTTTCGAACACTGAGATGAAATCGTCTATTGGCCGTTGCCCATTATGTCGACCAATCAAAACAACAATCAATATAGACTTAAATAATTACTGCCAACTTAAGAGAAATTAAGCGGGAATGCAAATAAAAAAAATCGTTTCAACTGCGGAATAAAATTATACAGCTTCTTTAAGCTCATCAGATACAACAAAGGGATCCTCGTTTATTGATTTAAATAAGTGCTTCTCCTTAAGGAAAACATCGCTGTTGCCGTATTCTTCGCAAAGGACTTCTTGACACGTCTCTTCATTATCAATCATTCTCATTAATTTACCCTTCTTGTTTAAATCCTTTAGTATGCCGTATAAGAGACAGAGCTCGTTTTGGTCGTATTTATTACTGTTCACCATTGTCCAAACTTTCTCTTTCTTATCTTTATAATATTGTTTCAGATAGTTTTGATTCTTAATGACAAATTCGGCGCAAATGTCAAGTAAGGGCTTAATATCTAAAATATGCAATTTTTTTTAAACGTAATGTCAGATCTGTTGCATATATATTTAAATTTGAATTTACCGCCAGAAATAACGAAATTTGGAATAAGTTCGTGCCAGTTTGGAACTAATTTGTGGTTATGCTTGTTAACTGTCATTTTTTTTGTATGTGAATTGTGTTAATATTGTTAGAAAATCGACAGTTTTATTACCTTTTTGTTGTGATTTCCGCGTTTCTTCTTCGCAAGTCTTTTTCGGGCGCACAAATTTTGAAGTGGAATTTAGTATATTGAGAAAAGCAACTCATATTGACTTTTTGTCCAAAGCTTCTTTTTGATCGGTATTAAAGGTGGTATTTTACTGTTTAATATTCTTACTAATTTTGGAACGGGTACATAAAGGTTAAACACTTCTTATTTATTTTTATATAAGAAAGAAATCAGAACTTTACCTTGTCACCTTTTCATTTGCTTTAATTTCCTCGACAAGACGTGGATTTAAAATCGCTATCCTGTTTCGGTAGAGGGATCATGTTTTCGGAAATATAGAATATATGCAGAGGTAGATCGTTCATTTTTAGATCGCAATGTTTCTACAGTCTGTAATATCATGAAGTAAAACCAAATAGCAGTTTTATTTTTTACACGCGTCCACTACCTTTTCATACTGTTCTGAAGTTCGAATCTCGACTCGAGTACTCTTGTTATATACGAAGAGCTTCGTCTAATATTGGGGTGATCGCGAAAGTTTTGTTTTCAACACCATCATTAGCCAGGTTTGATTATCTTCCATTTATAATGAAATATATCAAAATATATATTTTTACTTACAGATGAATGTTTTTTTTCTAAGGAATGCGGCGGATGCTTGATTTTGTGATTTGAGTGCAATGACTGATTGGTCGAAAAAGGAGTGTGTGTTTTATTTTACGCTTGATCGTTATGATAGCTTAAATCTCTGTTTCATGATTGTGATTATAATGACAGTTGCTTTTTTCACTGTTTTATTCGACACAAAGAAATGTGTGTTTTTTTGTTTGAGATTTCTTTTAATTGCTGATGTCTCGATTGGTTAATGCGGGGAGTTAGAGTTAATTTATGAAATTTTGAGGTATGATAGATCTCGTGCCTATTCATTTTAATTTAATTTAGTTGTTCTTTGGAAATTTAAAAAATAGTTATAAGATTCAAGTGACTTCACACTTTTTGTTGTAGGAAAATCTGTTAACTTTGTTAAATATAATCCACACTTCTTATTCGTTGTTAACGCTCACAGAAATCTGTTTATCTCAAGATGCTAAGGAATTTGTTTCAAAGTTAATTTGAATGTAAAAATATGGAATAATCTCAACATCATTTTTCAATGATTCGTATCAAACACTAGGAACTAGAAATTAACCCATCCCAGATAACAATTAAGGTTTAATACAAGCCTTTTTAACGTTATTCGACAAGGGAAAAAAGGTTGTCAGCAAGTGTTATGGCAATGAGTGTAAGCTTACTGCAAGTTATGACCAGGCTTGCTAGTTACACAGGACTAATGTTTTCCCAAGTAAGGTTACAGGTTAAGTTGTCTGTTAAAGCATGTGATAAGTTTTACCATGGCAAGTTCCATAAGCTTGTCTGTTAAACGATATGACAAGGTTGGATGATAATGTGAGCCAAGCTTTAGAGAAAGCCTGTACACCTATTATAAAGTTTGAACAATCAAAACACAAATAGGAATTTGATATAATTCTTTCTTTTTCTTGGTTTCTATGAGCGTTTTGAAAATATAGTAGATGTACTTAAGGACGTTTTTTTAATTTCAAGAGTTTTTCAAATATATGATAGTAAAATAAATTATAAATGTATACATTTTTTTTATTTAATAAACAAAACATTGTGTTATTGAGATTTTGAATTATGAGTTTTATCATTTATTAAACAATTTATTATAAGTTACACCATTTACAATTTATATTTATATGTATACTTGAAAAAGCTTTAGAATCAAAGTTAAACTCCTTATTAATGTACATTTCATTATTTTGACCTAAAAACCAAGAAAATGAAGAAATTAATACCCCAATCCTATTTGTTTGATGTTGAAGCTTTATCAAGTTTGTATAAGCTTTCGTCTAAAGCTTGCTATTAGTCAAGAAATGAGTTGGGTATATACCTCTTCTTCATGTGACTTTGAAATTACTAAAATATTTTAGGAAAGATATAACCAGCAAGTGAAACAAAATAAATTTGCTACAAATGAACTTATTAACTTCCAAGTGTTCCAAAAATGTTTTTACAAAATTATTGTAAACAAAACTTAGAGAGAATTTTGTTATTAGATATAATTGCTTCTTTTATTATTTTCGATGCCGTCCTCGTCTCCTAAAATATTTTATTGTTTTCAAAATCACATCTGTTTGCATCAAGTAAAATTCATTAAATAAAATTAGAATTTCAGTATTAATAATAAAAAAAAAAAAACCTCTACATATTATATTACATATTTAGATTGCGTTTTATATTTATATAGAAACAACACTATAACTATTTTCCGTTGCCATCGTGTTGCGCGATTCTCTGTAATAAAAAAACGAACAACTATTAAAAAATTGAAACAATACCAGAGTGGGAGACAAGGAAACGCTATCAGTTTCCAAGAGTCGACAAGCGTCGTGGATATTATGAAAAGTAACTGTTTCCCTCTTACTACAAAATACAAACTATCTTATTTTTACTATACTTAGTGTTATTAAATAAAATACTCACCAAAAATAATTAAGCATTTCAGTCTTCTGGAAAGGTTTTTAAGCTTTTCCCTTTAAGAATGATTTCCGCAATATTGTTCCTCTAGTGGCTTTTTAGGATGTTTGATGTCAACTTCTTAACGTCCTTCCATGGGTTATATCAAATATCGAATCTGTAAATTTTTGTTGGAATTATTTCAATATGGAACACTGCGGTTTCGGACTTAAAAAACAGGTAATAATTTACATAATATCAATTACTCAGCAACTTTTTTTCTCCAAGAAGAGTTTCAACTATTGATGGTTTACTAATGCATAGAAGCTTCTATATCGCTGAAAAAGAATTTCATAATTATGAATTGATTCTCCTCTTAATCCTTATTAGTTACCATATAATGCCTGTATTTATTTGGCAGCTGTTTGGCCCAAACCTTAAACTGTCTTCATTTTAGTTTCTAAACACTCTGCTATGAAAGAAAATCTTCTTACGACCTTCCACATTACGCCTGGTTTAATTTAATGTTTGGTGACGCTCATTGCTGTAATCGTGTCCTAAAAATATTTATAAGCATTAGATTGATTCTTGAAAAAGATACAAACTACCATATATATAATCTTCTTAATTAAACACTAATTTATATAGTGTATTTTGAATTTATTAAAGAATTTATTACACTTCATTAAAACCTGAAAAAAAACGTCAAACATTTAATTATTCATAATTTTCTGATTATACAAAATCAAATTATACTACAAGCTTATTTTAGCAAATATAAACTATAACTTTTTAAACTAAGTGCATTGCTTATGGCTTATGTGTGAGAAAATTAGTTAGAATATTGCATAGTTGGGCAATTGGCAGACACAGTTCATTATCGCTGACTTTTAAATATTGATATCTTGAAGCAACAACGATATTTAGTAAATGATTATAAATTAGGTAATACTACTTTGCATGAATGATGTTTAAACATTTACACTGAACGCTCAAACGCTTACAACAAACTGGACACAACAAATAATCGGTCGTGAAGAATTCGGAAGTGGTTCAATCAAAAAAAAATCATACTCATAAACGATTGACGCCGACTCCGGAAATACACGAAGTCACCGTACTTATATAATAACTTGCGACCTGCATTACCCCAGCATACTGTACTG